>APFE031573978.1:27136-47875 GCA_000404065.3 Pinus taeda | reverse complement strand
TGGTGAAGCAGAGTTTGGGCCAAGGCTTCCTAGACCTGTCAACGGGTAACTGAAAGCAAATATGAGTGTGAGTGCATGGTGATACTCAGTGTAAGCATAAGTGAATGATTGTACATGTAGACAGTGTTCAAATAAAGATTCAAAAAATGGAACAACGTGCATGTGAGTGAGCCGAGTCTCTGAATCGATGATCATTCATGAAAAACAATTTCATGCATGCAACAATAGTGAGATGTTAACGAAAACTGAAATGGTTCTAGTACAAGCTAGTATGTATCAAAATGATAGCAAGCGCTCACTAAAATCAATTAGACAACATTCATATGAAGTGAAACACTAAAAGCACCAAAAATGCAACACAAGACATGGAAGGCGGGCTTACACCAAAACAAATGAGCTGAATGTGTCAAAGAATCCTAGATGCAATGTGGATGTCAACGCTGCAAGGTTGATGTGAGGAATGAGCTCTACAGCTTCTGGTTCATGAGTTTTGATAAAATCGAAGATGTGACACGCATGCCACAAATCTAGGAAGAGTGACACTTGGTGCGAGGTTTGTGAAATGATTCTTGCATGCAACCTCTAGTTGCTAAAAGTAGATCCTTGAATCAAGGGATGCCTTTTCATGCTGCCTTGGGAGAAGCAGCCCATGCATGCAAATCATGTTTGCTTGATCTTGGAGGGAACTGGTAAACTCAATTGCACGTGCAAGAGGATGCTCAATTGTTAGGAGAAAATGCACATTTATGGAAGGGAGCTGGGCTGGCTTCCCAGGAGATTTGCACAATTTCTGGGTAGAGCAATTGACTGCTGTCCAGGATTGCGCAATTTCTAGGCTGAGCAGCCCTACTAGGAGGAATTTCACAATATTTTGATGAAGCCTCATTGGCATATTTGTACAATTCTGGAGCCTAGAAGGCTGCCAGACAAAATTGCACAATTTCTAGAGGGAAGGCTGGTTTCCCTCCAGAATTGCACAATTTCTTGAGGGAGCTGCTCAGCCTATAGTTGGACCAAGTCTGGAGGAACAACCTATGAGGGGAAAGCAACAAGCTCTGATGGATAAGCTTCCATTCTATAAGAAAATCACTGAAGCTTGTGTACTTGACGAAGCAAAACATGTTGCTCTAAAAGGTTGGTAAGGAGGCTCTAAAACAAAGCTAAGGAAAAATTTTGGAGGGTGGTTGTAGCCACTACAACATATTATTATATGAAATTATAATTTTCAGTAAGACTCATGAAGATCATGTGAAACAAGTTTTAGATGTCTTGAAAAAAGAAAAGTTGTATTTGAAGATGTCTAAGTGTAAATTTGGGAAATCCTCTTTGGTTTATTTAGTTCATATTGTAGGAGGGGGTCAATTAAAGATTGATCCCTCAAAAGTTGAAGTCATTGTGAATTGGCCTAAACCCAACAATGTAACAGAAGTTAGGAGATTTTGGGAGCGTCCCAATATTGGACAAAATTTATTTCTAACTTCTCAATCATTGCATCACCATTAAGTGCTTTGACAAGTGTGAAATAGGTCTTTCAGTGGGGAGGAAAGAAACATAAATCCTTTAACACATTGAAAGAGAAAATCAATACGACACCAGTTATAGAACTTCCATATTTTAAGCAACCATTTGAAATTCAAACCGATGCAAACGATTATGATATGGGAGTAGTTTTGATGCAACATGGTAATCCAATTTTTTATCATTCTTAAACCTTTACCAATGTAGTAATTAGCTATCAAACTTATGATAAATACTTGTATGCTTTGGTAAAAAACATGAAGAAATGGAAGCATTATTTGATGGGTAAAGAAACTATTATTCATACTGACCATCAACCTTTGTAATATTTACAATCACAAACCAAGCTACAACAAGCTAGACATTTCAGGTGGATGGGATTCCTACATCAATATCATTTGGTAATTAGGTATAAGAAAGGTATATAAAAAAATTTGTAGATATGTTGTCAAGGCTTATTTTTAATGCATATGTTATTCTTAAGCATAACCCAATCATGCATGAAAGTTATATCGAACAATATGCTCAAGATGAAGATTTTAGTGATATTTATGCAACTTTGAGTCAATGAAATCATGTTGAAGAGTTGGATTATCATGTTCATAAAAATTTGTTGTATCATCTTGGAAAGTTGTGCGTTCCACAAGGTGAAAGAGTCAATGGCATAAGGGAAGCCCACACTTCTCTCATTGTTGGTCACTTTGGTGTATGCAAAACAATTGCTCAAATTCATAGGTATTGTTATTGGCCTCACATGAATTAAGCTATTTCAAAATATGTGAGGATGTTCCTTGTGTGCTACTAGCAAGTCTAGCAATGGTCAGGTTTGTACACTCCACTTCCTATCCCTTCCCGTCATTGGGAAAGTATTTCTATGAACTTCGTAGGGGGGTAACAATGTCTAGGAAAGGTCGTGATTATCTCTATGTTGTTGTGGATCATTTCAACAAAATGTATGTTTTGATTCTATGTAAGAAACAAGGTATATATGAACATACTACAAAGATGTTTCTCCAAAATGTATGGGTTCACTTTTGGTTACCCACTTCTATTATTTCTAATCAAGATTATCGATTTGGTGGGAACTTTTGGTCAAGTTTATGGGAACTCATAGACACCAAGTTGAAGAAGAGCACCACATTTCATCCACAAACTGAAGGCCAGTCAAAAGTAGTGAACAAAAAAATAGTGCACCTCCTTCGAGGATATTATGGTAAGCATCCTAAACTTTGGGATGAGCATTTTCATTACATCCAACATGCCTACAATTGTGTCAAACATTCATCTACACAAGTATCTCCATTTGAATCTTATTTGGGTTATTTTCCAAAGTATCCTTTAGATTTCATATTTCATAAAGATATTGCAGTAGATGGACATAGTGATGTGGATAAAGCCAAGCATTTTATTGAACAAATTTAGCTATTGCATCAAAGAGTACAAGAACAACTAGAGAAAAGCAAAGCAAAGTACAAAGAAAGACATGAAAAGCATCGTTTTGATCATGATTTCAAAGTGGGAGATAAAGTTTGATTGTACATAAGCAAGGAAATAATACAAGGTCAAGGAAAAAAACTCAATCCAATCAAATATGGTCCTTTCAAAATTTTGGATAAGATCAATAATAATGCTTTCTGATTAGATTTTTCACCTTACATGCAAATTTATTCTATTGTGAATGTGGAAAACTTGATAGTGTATGAGCCTCCAATGATTGATGATCATGAACAGAATGTTCAAATTCCATCTATAGAAAACTTTTCTCTTGAATATTTAAATGAGTTGCAAGAAGACTCAATTCTTGACATGAGAATTATGACTTCACACAGAGGCAATGTAGAGTATCTTCGAGTGGGACTCAAAGGTACTAATCCAAGTAAATCAAGGTGGATCAAGATCAAGAAAGTGAGGGAGATGTACCTTCACTTACCTGTTGATTAAAAATAGACATTTGGTGGTCCAAAAGCTTTTAATGGGGAGGAATGACCTAGGAGATAAAAAAATATGTTAAAATATCAAGTGCTCAAATTCTCTCAAAACCAACACTAATAATAGATCTTGTTGTTATGATTCCAACTACACTTAAATTGCCTCAATCTGACACTATATGAGAAAGTTATCGTGTTCTAACGTTTTTGACAAACAAATAAAAAGTCAACTTACAGGGTTGACTGGGCCACTGACTAGGAAGAGCATACGATGATGTAGCACTGACGTCAATAGGTGACTGTGCAGTACGGTTGTCAGATGAGCCAATCAGGACGTGACATGTGGCATGATTGTACAAGGGCAATTGATGTGTGTTCATTGGTTGACAGGTTTGGTGTGGAGCCAATCAAAAGGTGCCACATGGCCCTATGAGACGGTAGCATGTGGACCTCAAATATCATATAAAACTTTTTATGGATGGATCTACCTTTGTGGGGTTTGACCTAGCGACCACTAGCAAGATAATTATCTGCCTTACCACTATAACACTCGATGTTTCTTGTTATATAGTGTGGGTCGCATATATTTTAAGTTGAATGGTTTGACGATTTGGGGGAGGGGTCTTTTTAATACAACAAAACCATTGGCAAAATCAGCGGGAGTGGAAGGCGCATGCCACCCTACACGCACCCATTGCACAACCATATGGACACACCATGTGACCAAGAGCGGGGTTGACAGAGCATGTGGCCTCTCATCCATGCCCCTAATCGTATTGTATGCCACGTGACCGACTCAGAGGTGGAGATTAAGGGGCGCAGTGTCAAACTAAGTATTAAACAATTTGTACCATTTTCAGGGGATTTTTTTCTGAACCTACACGAATTTGTCACTTTGCATACCCACCAAAGACATAATTTGTTGCCAGTTTTGATAGAGGTCAATTTTGTAGAACAGTTAACAAGGAAATGAAGAAGCAAGCTTAACTTGGCCATTTTTCAGCCTTTTTGAGCCCAAGAAGATCCTACAAAGGCATTTTTGGGTGTTCTGGACACAATAGAAGCGTTATTTTTGCAATTTGAGAAAGATATGTTGATATAATTTTACATTTGATAAATAATTTAAATGTCCAACATTGGAAGTTGGACCTAGAGATGTAGCCTAGGAGGGGTGAATTCCATCATCAAATTGTTGTTTTGTGATGCTACATCTTGTTTATTTTTCACTATTTGAATTTGCAAAACTCAAATAAGTTTACTAAGTTTATATGATTTTGCAATTTCAATCCATTTCCCATAAGACATAAACTAGATTGCAAACTTTTACAAGAAACCTCCAATTTTTAATTTTAGATCACTCTGAACTAGGGAGGAGATACTCACTTCATCTCAACCAGCAAGGATATAACTACAAGCCCAAGCTTGTGTCAGAAGTACTAATACTTCCCTTATATCATCTACATGTTCATCCATGGAGATATCGTTTGTAGCTTCATGACGCCATCAAGTCATGAATCATAAAGTGCTTCGACCTTCCTGGGTTTCTGACAATCTTCAAATAACTTTGATTATTACAATATATCATAATCCAATCCAACATGTCACTAGATAGACCATTGAACATTTTACGGATCCAAATTGCTTCACAATTGATTGTATCAGCTGCCACATCTTCTACCATTGTAGTGCATAGAATTCTTGCTTCATGTTCTCCAAGAAACCATACCAGTTCTCAATCATCAGTAATATCTCTCCTCATCATCAACATGGCTAATTCAATTGATGAGTCTAAGAATCAAATATATCATGGAACCAATTAGTTATTCATACAATAATATCATAATTTCTTCAATTTCTTCTTGAAAAGGTATCTTTTATATCGATGTATAATCTATCAACTGACCATATAGAGGATCTAGGTCACAAGTTCTTATGCCATAGTGTATCCATCAAAATATGTTAGATTATTCCTTTAATTCAGGCTCTAAAGATAATATCTCTAACTTAAGATTTCTTCTTGAATAAATTTCTTTGATTCCAAAGTATGAGGTTTTTCTTTAAGAGACTTCTTCTTCACACCTTTTGGGAGTAACCTTTCCAACTAAAGTAACTGAGCTCCTTTCTCTTATTGAAGGAACCTTCTCAAGTTTAATTTTCATGTTGTAGTCTAGTACTTAAATTTTGATTACTTTCTTTCAAACTTACTGATTTTCCTATAGAATATGCTTTGTTATATCTTGTATTTATCTGCTTCCTGAAATATTTTGTTCTACCCATCGTAGTATTATTAGTTCATTCTTTGATGCATAAATTAGATTTACCAGAATATTGAATTGAATATTAATTCTTTATGACTATAATAATTTCTAACATGTTTCAATCTAGATGTTTATTACCATGGGTCTATTTTTTTACTATTCTACCTCTTTTCCTTGACTACCATCTTGTTAGCTTCCTTTTTTTTTACTGAAGCAAGAGTCTATCCTTCTATTCCATTAAAACTTAAAATATCTTACATAGTATACACCTTTCCAAAGGGAACTATGGGCCATGGAAAAATCAATCTCTACTAGCTGATGGCCCCGAGCTAAAGGCTTAACCTACATTGTCCACAAAATTGTTAAGTCCACAAAAAGTAAACAAATTAACCCATAAAATTAGGAGACAAACTCAGTGATGAAATAGGGAAACCCCTAAATGGATTTTGGGCCCGGAAGGGGGTGATAACTCTCGAGCATTCGGAGTTTGTAAACACCTTCGATTTCCATCCAAACATGTAACCTTCCTGGAAGATATTTTATCCTGATCTGCGCAACTATCTTTGATCGTTGATCCTCCCTTCCAGATCCTACGACAAAGGATAATATCGCATTGCCAAGTAGCCTGCAAGATACTCACACAGTGGCCACCCTGGACCCACAAGCAAGCCTGCTTGTTCCTGACCATAGATCTGTCCTGCAAGATCCGACGACCAAGGACCATATCGCACGGGCCTAACCCACTGAAGAATAATGTGCGATGAGGACAGTATTCCAACTTCGTACCCCACCATGTGTAGCACAATGAGTGGAATCGCTCCCAACTCCACAATACCGCTTCCTGCACTAAGGGCATGCGATGGACACCAAACCACCTCCTGGGATGATTTGAAACTACGAAAAGAAAAACGGGGGGATACAGGTTGCCGGGAAAGCTGAAGATCCAGTCCCTTTCATCATCCCTCCTCCACGGGCTAAGAAACCTATGACTAATGAGAACCCAGCTATTCGGCCCACCTTTCGCAGAACTGTATCTACACTTCAGCTTCCATCTGACACTTCTGAGACTATACTGTCGAAGGTTGGGGAGGTTGACAGTAAACTTCATCCCCATAATGATCCTGTTCTGAAGAAAAAACTACATAAATATACCGAATCAACAAGACACTACCCCCGTGTCTTTGTATCGAAACACCATTATATCCTCATCCACTTGGTCGTGACATTGTGTCTTCAATCTAGATAGTGACAACTCAGGCCACTTCAGCACCACCTTACTTTTAGTACTGATTACTCCTTGGTTAGCCAAAATGTCTGCCAATTTGTTAGTTGTTGTTCTCACAAGGTTAAAACTCATCGTACGGACTCCCTGGAGATGAAGCTGGATTCTCTAAAAGACCTATAGTAGTCTTCATTGTTTAGAGACTTTTTATGGCTCTGTGCCATAGCTTATTCTTTTGACCAAGTTTATGATTAACTCAGAGCCCGCCTTGACTATAACATTATGTAGATTGTCCTGCTTCAGAATTTCTAAACATTTCTCAAGAGCGAGAAGTTCCACCATATTTTTAGTGCCTCTACCCAAATGGAAATGGAAAATGTAAAGGAGACTGCCATTATCATTCCTAAGTACCCCGCCACAGCCAGCAATACCCGGGTTATCTTTGGAAGCCCCATCAATGTTGAATTTCAGAAAACCATAACGGGGGGGATATCAATAATCCAATTTAGAATCCATCCTCAAAACCTTTCTGTCTAGGCCTTGTGGAATAAACCTATGCATACCTAACTTAAGAAGAATCTCCATTTTAGCTACAGAAGGAGGATTCTTAGGCACTATTCGCACAATGGTGCTTACAGTCTCCTTAAGTTGTCTTAATATTTGTTCGAGCAAGCGTTGAGAGGAACCTTTTACATTTTTGAAGATTTTATTGTTCCTTTATTTCTAGACAGTCCATATTATGAAACCTGGTGTTAAAGCTCGGGCTGAGCCTAGAAGTTCCAAATTAGAGAAGTTGTGTCTCCAATTGATTAGGGTCTTAATGATACTTCCTTTGTCCCTGTCTATCTGCTGGAAGATAGTGAAAAAGGAATCTCACACCCAAGAGGTGAAAATACAATTATTAAGAAGGTGCTCCATTGTTTCCTCTTGGGCTTCACATAGCTGGCATCTGGAGGGGCCCACAACACCCCTCTCCCGAATGTTGTCCCAAGTCATAATTTTCCTATGATGCACCAGCCACATGAAAAGATTAATCTTCATCCATCCTTGATGTCTCCATATGTTCTGCCAAACCCTATCCTGTTCATTGGAATCTAGCTCAAGGAGTATGTGTTTTGCCTCCTTGAGTTTAAAGGTGTCTGCAACATTATTTCCCCATCTCAGTAAGTCTTGCCCCCCTGTCACTAAAATCTTCCTTTGTCGCAATATTGTTAGAAGTGCCTCCGCATTGGCTTTCAATGGGTTATCTTCCCTATATTCCAACTTTTTCCAGGTTCTCCATTTTCCTTCACTGTTGGTTTGATCCTAGAAATCTTTCACCTTATATAATCTTTTGGTGTTTGTATCTTCCTTGAGGTCCATTAGGTTCTCTCTCAATAGTGTAGGTTCTTGTTGCCATTTGTCCTCCCAGAACAAAGCAAGCTCACCATCTCTGATTTCCCAGAAGCTATTTTTTTGTACTAACTCTCTATTTCCCCAGGCTTTGTTCCAGATATGTGAGCCCTTAATGATGCCAGGCATTCTTATTAGATCAATATCTTGCCAGTTGTTAGCATATTTTTCTTTCCATATTCTAGCCCATCATTCCTTTGGTTCTTTTACCCAGCGCCGCCATAATTTCACCCCTAAAACTTTACTCAGGCTACCAAGGCCCACTTCTTTCTTTCCTCCCTCTTTCCCCAAAGATAATCTCTTTGAATGTTTCTAAAATGATGTAGCACTCCTTTTGGTGTTGGAAGGGCAGATAACATAAAGATAGGAATTGCTTACATAACAGCTTTTGTAAGCATTAACCAACCAACCAAGTTTAAAGATCTATAGGTCCATTTCCTAATTTTATCCTGCATCTTGTTGATCACTGGTTCCCAGATGCCCTTGTTCAGAGGCTTATCAGTAAGAGGAACTCCTAAATATTTGGATGGGAGGACATCCCTTTGAAAGCCTAGAATCCTGGAGATATTTTTTTGATTAGCAATATTGGTATTAAAGAAAAAATTCTTAGATTTGGAAAGATTAACTTCCATACCTATAGCCAAGGGAAAGACAGACAGGATATGCTTGTACACTAAAGCTTCTTTAACTGTGGGGATTCCTTGCAGCACAGTATCATCAAAAAATTGTTGATGGGTCAAAGCATGACCATTCTCTGAAAGTTGGAAGCCTTTGATATTACCAACCTCTTTGGAATGCTTGATAAATCGACCCAACCCTTCCATCATGAGGATGAAGAGAAAGGGTGAGAGAGGATCACCCTGCTTGAGGCCTCTGGAAGGAGAGAAGGTTTTGGAAGGAGAACCATTAACCATAATTAAGAAGCTGGAAGAAGTTAACAGGGCCATGACCCATCTAACCCAGTTATGATCAAACCCAAAAGCAATAAGGACCTTCCTAATATAGGTCCAATTCAGCTTATCATAATATTTGGCTAGATCCAATTGCATAATCATACCATCCTTCCTATTACTAATCAAAGAGTGCACCACCTCATGTGCCTGAATGATGTTATTAAGAATTTGCCTACCCTCCACATATCCAGATTGCTCCACAGAAACTAGCGAAGGTAGAAGTGGTTTGAGTTTGTTGGAAACAACCTTAGATATTATCTTGTAGACCACATTGCACAAGGCTATGGGTCTACACCTGTCAAGAGTCTCAGAATTATCCTGTTTAGGGATCAATGAAATGAAGGAAGTGTTGAGTGCCTTCAAAATAGTTCTATTCACCCTGGAGTCTTCCACAACGTTCAGAATATCCTATTTAACTATATTCCAACATGCTTTGAAGAAATCCACGTTGAAACCATCTGGGCTTGGCGCTTTACCATTCTACATATCTTTGATCACCTCACTAACCTCCTCTTCTGCTACTGGTCTATTGAGATTAAAATTATCCTCTCTCGATACCAGTCTAGGAATATGCCCCATTAAATCCCTGATGAAATTCTCTCTGTCTAAAATAGTTTCCTGTGCTATTCCATGAAAGTGTTGGACTAGCACTTCTTCTATTTCTTCATTGGAATTATGAAAATTACCACCTTTGTCCTTGATCAAGGAGATTTTGTTATGAGATCTGTTCGCTATGGTAGATCTATGGAAAAATCTAGTGTTACACTCCCCTTCTTTCAACCATTTAACTTTGGATTTTTGCCTCCAAAATATCTCCTCCTGTTGACATAAAATCTCCCATTCTTGATGGTGTTTGGTGACTTTGTCATTTCTCTCAATATCAAAGCCATCTTTGATAAGTTTTTGATTGAGTTCCTGCATTTTATCCTCAAAAGCTTTTTTTGCTGTAAAAATATTCCCAAATACTTTCTTGTTTCAATCTTTAAGTTTGAGCTTGATGTGCCTAAGTCTTTTGTGAAGTAGGAACATACTTGTACCTTGAATATGCAGGTCTTTTGTCCACCATTTTGAAATGTTGTTGATGAAGTCTGGGTGGGATATCCAAATATTCTCAAATCTAAAAGGTCTGTTCCTAGGGGTACCAGTGCCCTGAACTTCTAGTTGAACAGGCCAATGATCCGAGCCTCCAAAGGGTAGAATTCTCGCTATCATTTCCTTGTTGGCGAGCATGAGATCTTTTGAGATTATGAATCTGTCTAACTTTGAGGCTACTTGAGACTCCCCTCCTCTTTTATTGTTCCAAGTAAATAGACCATTACTCATGTTAGTGTCAACTAGTTTCATATTATATATAAATGTTTGAAAAGTTGTGGAGTCTCTACTTAAAGTTCTAGTTCCTCCTTTTTTCTCTGAAAGTGATTTGATCATGTTGAAGTCCCACACAAGATCTATGGTACATCTACATGTCTATCTCTGAGCTCCATAAGCGAATCGAGAAACCTGATTTTGTCAACCATTCTTTGAGGGCCATATACATTTGTGACCAGATAGGTCTCCCTATCTCCCACTGGCTGAATGACCACTAATAAATTATTTCTAGATGCCTCACCCTCAATAATACCAATCTTTTAGGGATTCCACAGAGTGAGTATGCCCCTTGTTGTATTATCTTCTTTAACTTCTATAAACTCAAATTGATTGAGCCATTTGTTGTGAATTTCTCTTTCTTTTTGTATGGTACATTTAGTTTCTTGGATAAAGATCATATCCAGAGCTTCTTGTTTCATTCTATTACTAAAAATTCTTTGTTTTCTCTTGCTACCTAGACCTCTGATATTCCAAGATGTAAACTTTATTATTACATATTTGTAAAGGAGTAGCTGGTTAGATCTTTCATCTTACCTGAATTTATCATTAGCTTTCCACATTCCATCAATAACTCATTCTTCTTTTTCCTACCTCTTTTCTTTCCTGGAATTCTGGGAGCTAATCCCGATGTGTTTTTCATGGTTTTCACACCTTTGTTGCCCTGCCTTTCACTTTTTCCTTGTCTGTCCACGCCTATAGCCTGAGTTTTCCATAGGAACAACTATTGTACCTTATTAAATTCTTCTAGCGTTAAATATTCTACGCCACTCATGGTCCCCTATTTCAAGAATCCTTCCAGATCTAGGTGTTCCCTGTCAAGAATCTCCTACAATTCATGCCCTTCCGTTTCCATCTCACTCTGGGTCATTTCTTGGTCCATCTTTGGTTTTGCATCGCTCATCATAGTCTCTTTTTTGTTTGATACTATCCTGTGTTTGAGTTGTATCTTCCTCTTTCTCCTTTTTCCTTGGGTGTCCTTCCATTACTGATCTATCTTTGTCATCTCTTCTTCTTCTTCGAGAACTTGGAACCTATTCAGATTGGTTTTTGGTCCTTTTGTCTGTTGCTGCTTTGGCCCCCTCTTGCCCCCTTTTCCTTTATGAACCACTTTGTGAAAGCCTTCAGTATTTCTCTTTGTGTTCACCTTACTACTGTTCTCTATTTAGTTGAGAGGGCAGTCTCTCAATAGGTTCCCATGCTCATGGCATTTTCGACATCTAAAAGGAACATGTTCATAGTCAACTGTTTATACTGAATCTTCATCCAAAACTTCTAAAATGACCTCATCCAGAAGAGCTCCAGAGAGATCCATCTCCACACATATTCTTGCAAAGGAAGTGTACTTACCCTTCTTGGTGGCTTCAGAAGTTTTGACAAAATGCCCTAACTTGTTTCCTATAGCAAATAATGATTCCATTTGCTGGTAATCAAGGGGTAACGAGCAGAGTCTTTCCCAGACTAGGACAAAGGTGAATGTTTCTCTCTCAGGGACAAAATTCATCATCCATGATCGCATGTAAAGGCCTGCTACTACATAGAAGTAGGCCCCTCTTCAAACACTTTGTCTATGCCCTCAATATTTGTAAAGACTACCATAAAGAAACCCTTAGACCCAAGATGAAGGTCAATGCTTCCTTTTGGTTTCCAGTTATATTTCATCCATGACTGTAAAGCTTTTTCAGTGGGCCATACTCCCATGAATTTAAAAATGATAACATATGTCCTCATGTGGTCTCTATGCGCCTGCAGAGCAGGATCATTTCAAACTACTCTGGGAGTGACCTCAGCTTTGGGTTTACATGGCCCTTTTTGTGCTTTATTATTCACTCTATGTTCCTTGCCTTCTTGCTCATTTTCTTTATTGTTTTTATTCTCCTTTATCTTGTTTGAATCTTGTTCCTCTTCTATAATCCTTGTCCCCTCACCTGAAGGACCTATGACACTCTCTTGAATATTTAAATGAGTTGCAGGAAGACTCAATTCATGACATGAGAATTATGACTTCACACAGAGGCAATGTAGAGTATCTTCGAGTGGGACTCAAAGGTACTAATCCAAGTAAATCAAGGTGGATCAAGATCAGGAAAGTGAGGGAGATGTACCTTCACTTACCTGTTGATTAAAAATAGACATTTGGTGGTCCAAAAGCTTCTAATGGGGAGGAATGACCTAGGAGATAAAAAAATATGTTAAAATATCAAGTGCTCAAATTCTCTCAAAACCAACGCTAATAATAGATCTTGTTGTTATGATTCCAACTACACTTAAATTGCCTCAATCTAACACTATATGAGAAAGTTATCGTGTTCTAACGTTTTTGACAAACAAATAAAAAGTCAACTTACAGGGTTGACTGGGCCACTGACTAGGAAGAGCATACGATGATGTGGCACTGACGTCAATAGGTGACTGTGCAGTATGGTTTTCAGATGAGCCAATCAGGACGTGACATGTGGGATGATTGTACAAGGGCAGTTGATGTGTGTTCATTGGTTGACAGGTTTGGTGTGGAGCCAATCAAAAGGTGCCACATGGCCCTATGAGAGGGTACCATGTGGACCTCAAATATCATATAAAACTTTTTATGGAAGGATCTACCTTTGTGGGGTTTGACCCAGCGACCACTAGCAAGATAATTATCTGCCTTACCACTATACCACTCGATGTTTCTTGTTATATAGTGTGGGTCGCATATATTTTAAGTTGAATGGTTTGACGATTTGGGGGAGGGGTCTTGTTAATACAACAAAACCATTGGCAGAATTAGCGGGAGTGGAAAGCGCATACCACCCTACCCGCACCCATTGCACAGCCATATGGACACACCATGTGACCAAGAGCGGGGTTGACAGAGCATGTGGCCTCTCGCCCATACCCCCAATCGTATTGTATACCACGTGACCGACTCAGAGGTGGAGATTAAGGCGCGCAGTGTCAAACTAAGTATTCAACAATTTGCACCATTTTCAGGGGATTTGTTGTTGAACCTGCATGAATTTGTCACTTTGCATACCCACCAAAGACATAATTCGTTGCCAGTTTTGATAGAGGTCAATTTTGTAGAACAGTTAACAAGGAAATGAAGAAGCAGACTTAACTTGGCCATTTTTCAGCCTTTTTGAGCCCAAGAAGATCCTACAAAGGCATTTTTGGGTGTTTTGGACACAATAGAAGTGTTATTTTTGCAATTTGAGAAAGATATGTTGATATAATTTTACATTTGAGCAATAATTTAAATGTCCAACATTGGAAGTTGGACCCAGAGATGTAGCCTAGGAGGGGTGAATTCCATCATCAAATTGTTTTTTTGTGATGCTACATCTTGTTTATTTTTCACTATTTGAATTTGCAAAACTCAACTAAGTTTACTAAGTTTATATGATTTTGCAATTTCAATCCATCTCCCGTAAGACATAAACTAGATTGCAAACTTTTACAAGAAACCTCCAATTTTTAATTTTAGATCACTCTGAACTAGGGAGGAGATACTCACTTCATCTCAACCAGCAAGGATATAACTACAAGCCCAAGCTTGTATCAGAAGTACTAATACTTCCCTTATATCATCTACATGTTCATCCATGGAGATATCATTTGTAGCTTCATGACGCCATCAAGTCATGAATCATAAAGTGCTTTGACCTTCCTGGGTTTCTGACAATCTTCAAATAACTTTGATTAGTACAAGATATCATAATCCAATCCAACATGTCACTAGATAGACCATTGAACATTTTACGGATCCAAATTGCTTCACAATTGATTGTATCAACTACCACATCTTCTGCCATTGTAGTGCATAGAATTCTTGTTTCATGTTCTCCAAGAAACCATACCAGTTCTCAATCATCAGTAATATCTCTCCTCATCATCAACATGGCTAATTCAATTGATGAGTCTAAGAATCAAATATATCATGGAACCAATTAGTTATTCATACAATAATATCATAATTTCTTCAATTTCTTGTTGAAAAGGTATCTTTTATATCGATGTATAATCTATCAACTGACCATATAGAGGATCTAGGTCACAAGTTCTTATGCCATAGTGTATCCATCAAAATATGTTAGATTATTCCTTTAATTCAAGCTCTAAAGATAATATCTCTAACTTAAGAGTTCTTCTTGAATAAATTTCTTTGATTCCAAAGTATGAGGTTTTTCTTTAAGAGACTTCTTCTTCACACCTTTTCGGAGTAACCTTTCCAACTAAAGTAACTGAGCTCCTTTCTCTTATTGAAGGAACCTTCTCAAGTTTAATTTTCATGTTGTAGACTAGTACTTAAATTTTGATTACTTTCTTTCAAACTTACTGGTTTTCCTATAGAATATGCTTTGTTATCTCTTGTATTTATCTGCTTCCTGAAATATTTTGTTCTACCCATCGTAGTATTATTAGTTCATTCTTTGATGCATAAATTAGATTTACCAGAATATTGAATTGAATATTAATTCTTTATGACTATAATAATTTCTAACATGTTTCAATCTAGATGTTTATTACCATGGGTTTATTTTATGACTATTCTACCTCTTTTCCTTGACTACCATCTTGTTAGCTTCCTTTTTTTTACTGAAGCAAGAGTCGATCCTTCTATTCCATTAAAACTTAAAATATATTACATAGTATACACCTTTCCAAAGGAACAATCAATCTCTACTAGCTGATGGCCCCGAGCTAAAGGCTTAATCTACATTGTCCACAAAATTGTTAAGTCCACAAAAAGTAAAGAAATTTACCCATAAAATTAGGATACAGACTCAGTGATGAAATAGGGAAACCCCTAAATGGATTTCGGGTCCGGAAGGGGGTCATAAATCTCGAGCATTCGAAGCTTACAAAGGCCTTTGATTTCCATCCAAACACGTAACCTTCCTGGAAGATATTTTATCTTGATTTGCGGAACTATCTTTGATCATTGATCCTCCCTGCCATATCCTATGACGAAGGATAATATCGCATTGCCAAGTAGCCTGCAAGATACTCACACAGTGGCCACCTTGGACCCACAAACAAGCCTGCTTGTTCCTGACCATAGGTCTGTCCAGCAAGATCCGACGACCAAGGACCATATCGCATGGGCCTAACCCACTGAAGAATAATGTGCGATGAGGGCGGTATTCCAACTCCGTACCCTGCCACATGTAACGCAATGAGTGGAATCACTCCCAACTCCACAATACTGCTTCCTGCACTAAGGGCATGCGATGGACACCAAACCACCTCTTGGACTGAATTAAAACTACGAAAAGAAAATCGGGGGGATACAGGTTGCCGGGAAATCTAAATATCTAGCCCCTTTCATCATCCCTCCTCCACGGGCTAAGAAACCTATGACTAATGAGAACCCAGCTATTCGGCCCACCTTTCGTGGAACTGTATCTACACTTCAGCTTCCATCTGACACTTCTGAGACTATATTGTCGAAGGTTGGGGAGGTTGAAAGTAACCTTCATCCCCATAATGATCATGTTCCAGAGAAAAAACTGCATAAATATACCGAATCAACAAGACACTACCCCCATGTCTTTGTATCGAAACACAATTATATCCTCATCCACTTGGTCATGACATTGTGTCTTCAATATAGACAGTGACAACTCAGGCCACTTCAGCACCACCTTACTTTTAGTACTGATTACTCCTTGGTTAGCCAAAATGTTTGCCAATTTGTTAGTTGTTCTTATCACATGGTTAAAACTCATCGTACGGACTCCCTGGAGATGAAGCTGGATTCTCTGAAATACATGTAGCAGTCTTCATTGTTTAGAGACTTTTTACGGCTCTGTGCCATAGCTTATTATTTTGACCAAGTTTATGATTAACTCAGAGCCCGCCTTGACTATAACATTTTGTAGATTGTCCTGCTTCAGAATTTCTAAACATTTCTCAAGAGCAAGAAGTTCCACCATATTTTTAGTGCCTCTACCCAAATGGAAATGGAAAATGTAAAGGAGACAGCCATTATCATTCCTAAGTACCCCGCCACAGCCAGCAATACCCGGGTTATCTTTGGAAGCTCCATCAATGTTGAATTTCAGAAAACCCTAAGGGGGGGGATATCAAGAATCCAATTTAGAATCCATCCTCAAAACCTTTCTGTCCAGGCCTTATGGAATAAACACCTGCATACCTAACTTAAGAAGAATCTAAATTTCAGCTACAGAAGGAGGATTCTTAGGCACTATTCGCACAATGGTGCTTACAGTCTCCTTAAGTTGTCTTAATATTTGTTCGAGCAAGCATTGAGAGGAACCTTTTACATTTTTGAAGATTTTATTGTTCCTTTATTTCTAGACAGTCCATATTATGAAGCCTGGTGTTAAAGCTCGGGATGAGCCTAGAAGTTCCAAATTAGAGAAGTTGTGTCTCCAATTGATTAGGGTCTTAATGATACTTCCTTTGTCCCTGTCTATCTGCTAGAAGATAGTGAAAAAATAATCCCAGACCCAAGAGGTGAGAATACGATTATTAAGAAGGTCCTCCATTGTTTCCTCTTGGGCTTCACATAACTGGCATCTAGAGGGGCCCACAACACCCCTCTCCCGAATGTTGTCCCAAGTCAGAATTTTCCTATGATGCACCAGCCACATGAAAAGATTAATCTTCATCCATCCTTGATGTCTCCATATGTTCTGCCAAACCCTATCTTGTTCATTGGAATCTAGCTCAAGGAGTATGTGTTTTGCCTCCTTGAGTTTAAAGGTGTCTGCAACATTATTTCCCCATCTTAGTAGGTCTTTCCCCCCTGTCACTAAAATATTCCTTTGTCGCAATATTGTTAGAAGTGCCTCCACTTTCGCTTTCAGTGGGTTATCTTCCCTATATTCCAACTTTTTCCAGGTTCTCCATTTTCCTTCACTGTTGGTTTGATCCCATAAATCTTTCACCTTATATAATATTTTGGTGTTTGTATCTTCCTTGAGGTCCATTAGGTTCTCTCTCAATAGTGTAGGTTCTTGTTGCCATTTGTCCTCCCATAACAAAGTAAGCTCACCATGTCTGATTTCCCAGAAGCTGTTTTTTTGTACTAACTCTCTATTTCCCCAGGCTTTGTTCCAGATATGTGAGCCCTTAATGATGTCAGGCATTCTTATTAGATCAATATCTTGCCAATTGTTAGCATATTTTTCTTTCCATATTCTAGTCCATTGTGCCTTTGGTTCTTTTACCCAGCGCCGCCATAATTTCGCCCCTAAAACTTTACTCAGGCTACCAAGGCCCACTTCTTTCTTTCCTCCCTCTTGCCCCAAAGATAATCTCTTTGAATGTTTCTAAAATGATGTAGCACTCCTTTTGGTGTTGGAAGGGCAGATAACATAAAGATAGGAATTGCTTGCATAACAGCTTTTGTAAGCATTAACCGACCAGCCAAGTTTAAAGATCTATAGGTCCATTTCCTAATTTTATCCTGCATCTTGTTGATCACTGGTTCCCAGATGCCCTTATTCATAGGCTTATCAATAAGAGGAACTCCTAAATATTTGGATGGGAGGACATCCCTTTGAAAGCCTAGAATCCTGGAGATATTTTTTTGATTAGCAATATTAGTATTAAAAAAAAATTTCTTAGATTTTGAAAGATTAACTTCCATACCTATAGCCAAGGGAAAGACAGACAGGATATGCTTGTACACTAAAGCTTCTTTAACTGTGGGGATTCCTTGCAGCATAGTATCATCAAAAAAAATTTGATGGGTCAAAGCATGACCATTCTCTGAAAGTTGGAGGCCTTTGATATTACCAACCTCTTTGGCATGCTTGATAAATCGACCCAGCCCTTCCATCATGAGGATGAAGAGAAAGGGTGGGAGAGGATCACCCTGCTTGAGGCCTCTGGAAGGAGAGAAGTTTTTGGAAGGAGAACCATTGACCATAATTAAGAAGCTGGAAGAAGTTACCAGGGCCATGACCCATCTAACCCAGTTATGATCAAACCCAAAAGCAATAAGGACCTTCCTAATATAGGTCCAATTCAGCTTATCATAAGATTTGGCTAGATCCAATTGCATAATCATACCAGCCTTCCTATTACTAATCAAAGAGTGCACCACCTCATGTGCCTGAATGATGTTATTGAGAATTTTCCTACCCTCCACATATCCAGATTGCTCCACAGAAACTAGCGAAGGTAGAAGTGGTTTGAGTTTGTTGGCAACAACCTTGGATATTATCTTGTAAACCACATTGTACAAGGCTATGGGTCTACACCTGTCAAGAGTCTCAGAATTATCCTGTTTAGGGATCAGTGCAATGAAGGAAGTGTTGAGTGCCTTCAAAATAGTTCTATTCACCTTGGAGTCTTCCACAACGTTCAGAATATCCTATTTAACTATATTCCAACATGCTTTGAAGAAATCCACGTTGAAACGATCCGGGCTTGGCGCTTTACTATTCTACATATCTTTGATGACCTCACTAACCTCCTCTTCTGCTACTGGTCTATTGAGATTAAAATTATCCTCTCTCGATACCAGTCTAGGAATATGCTCCATTAAATCCCTGATGAAATTCTCTCTGTCTAAAATAGTTTCTTGTGCTATTCCATGAAAGTGTTAGACTAGCACTTCTTCTATTTCTTCATGGGAATTATGCAAGTTACCACCTTTGTCCTTGATCAAGGAGATTTTGTTATGAGATCTGTTCGCTATGGTAGATCTATGGAAAAATATGGTGTTACACTCCCCTTCTTTCAGCCATTTAACTATGGATTTTTGCCTCCAAAATATCTCCTCCTGTTGACATAAAATCTCCCATTCTTGATGGTGTTTGGTGACTTGGTCATTTCTCTCAATATCAAAGACATCTGTGATAAGTTTTTGATTGAGTTCCTGCATTTTATCCTCCATAGCATTTTTTGCTGGAAAAATATTCCCAAATAAATTCGTGTTTCAATCTTTAAGTTTGAGCTTGATGTGCCTAAGTCTTTTGTGAAGTAGGAACATACTTGTACCTTGAATATGTAGGTCTTCTGTCCACCATTTTGAAATGTTGTTGATGAATTCTGGGTGGGACACCCAGATATTCTCAGATCTAAAAGGTCTGTTTCTGGGGGTACCAATGCCCTGAACTTCCAGTTGAACAGGCCAATGATCCGAGCCTCCAAACGGTAGAATTCTCGCTATCATTTCCTTGTTGGTGAGCATGAGATCTTCTGAGATTATGAATCTATCTAACTTTGAGGCTACTTGAGACTCCCCTCCTCTTTTATTGTTCCAAGTAAATAGACCATTACTCATGTCAGTGTCAACTAGTTTCATATTATCTATAAAGGTTTGAAAAGTTGTGGAGTCTCTACTTAAAGTTCTAGTTCCTCCTTTTTTCTCTAAAAGTGATTTGATCATGTTGAAGTCCCACACAAGATATATGGTACATCTACATGTCTATCTCTGAGCTCCATAAGGGAATCGAGAAACCTGATTTTGTCAACCATTCTTTGAGGGCCATATACATTTGTGACCAGATAGGTCTCCCTATCTCCCACCGGCTGAATGACCACTGATAAATTATTTCTAGATGCCTCACCCTCAATAATACCAATCTTTTGGGGATTCCAAAGAGTGAGTATGCCCCTTGTTGTATTATCTGCTTTAACTTCTATAAACTCAAATCGATTGAGCCATTTGTTGTGAATTTCTCTTACTTTTTGTATGGAACATTTAGTTTCTTGGATAAAGATCATATCCAGAGCTTCTTGTTTCATTCTATTACTAAAAATTCTTTGTTTTCTCTTGCTACCTAGACCTCTGATATTCCAAGATGTAAACTTTATTATTACATATTTGTAAAGGAGTAGCCGTTTAGATCTTTCATCTTCCCTGAATTTATCATTAGCTTTCCACATTCCATCAATAACTCATTCTGCTTTTTCCTACCTCTTTTCTTTCTTGGAATTTTGGGAGCTAATCCTGATGTGTTTTTCATGGTTTTCACACCTTTGTTGCCCTGCCTTTCACTTTTTCCTTGTCTGTCCACCCCTATAGCCTGAGTTTTCCATAGGAACAGCTATTGTACCCTACTAAATTATTCTAGCGTTAAAGATTCTATGCCACTCATGGTCCCCTATTTCAAGAATCCTTCCAGATCTAGGTGTTCCCT
>APFE031573978.1:916-22042 GCA_000404065.3 Pinus taeda | reverse complement strand
TCACCACAATTCCATGGATCCCATCGCATCCCAAAATTTGAGGCACTCCATTGCTCATCCCCAGCTCGTGGAACCGAGAGTTAGAGGCACCAAAGCTCCTATAATTTATGCTTCAATGATTTCATTCAGAGAATATGGAGATTCGATGTCAAGGGAGTCAACATTCACTGAGACCTTTTCAAAGGTGCAAAGACGAAGAATTGAATCATGTAGGTAATGACAATAATATTTTATGGGATCATGAGGAGGAAGAGGACATTAGTTTAAGTAAAAATATTGAACACAAGCATTCAACCTTCTAGACCTGGAAACGCATGCGAGTGCTTTCTCATATTGGGATGCACCACTTCAACTACATATTATCTATTTATGTGAATGCCATCCATGGTCTCTCACCTTCCATAAATGGGATGAGACTTTGTGTCAATTTGAGAAGGAAGGATAAGAGAGATGGAGTTGCTAAAACTATACTTGCTCGCTCGTTTCTAAGTGTAGCAGAATTTGACAAAAGTCTGTATATCCATTGCCATGTCTATGGCAGTAGTAACATTCATGTGAGTTCGCATGGAACCATGAAGTTCCAGTCAAGGCCATTCATCATTTTTGTATTTGTAGTGGATGCAAAGGAGTTGGATTTCGGTAAGCATCATGTGGATCTTAGTATATTCTTGCAGGAAGCCATTCATAAGCATCTTGTAGGGGAAGATTCCAATGATGGATGGAATGTTTGCTTTGTGTTGAGTGGGAAAGACAAAGGAGTAGAGATTGTTGTGGGGTTAGGATAAAAAAATCTTGATAAGGGTGAGTGTTATCATATTGGGAGTTACAGGTTTAAGGATTATGCAGAGCATCGTGCAGGAAGAATGCCAAATGGGTTTTCGAAAATCCTGCCCAGTTTGTCTTGGGGAACTCCAAAAACATGGGTTGCTCCTAGATTTACTGATGTCGCGTAAGGCAGCGGTTACCCATTTTAGCCACAGAGGGGTAGGTACAATCTTGTCGATTTCATTCGAATGGTGCGCCTTAATCTCGATGATCCTGGCCCAAATATGGAATCAGGGCTACAATCCCAAATGTTTTAGACTGAGAATTATGCCCTCAATGAAAAATATGAAGGTAGGAATTTAGAAGAAATATGGCTTAAATAAGTACCTAAACAAGAACAAGAGAGCTTTGCTTCACATGTTGTGAATCATCCATCAGACCTAGAGATTGAAAACGCATAGGATGAAGGGTTTTGTTTGAAGTAGAAGAACAAGGTGTGGAATTGGTCGAGAATGAAGTTGCAGAATATGAAGGAATTATTTGCAATAATAACTACATTTAGTAGAAAAACAAGGATCAATAGGCTTGAATTTGAAGGGTAGAAATGAAAACACACTAGAGGCGCTTTTTTATGCTCTGTTGAAATTCAGTCAGCTCAATTCAATGTTTTCCTTGTATAAAGGCAACTCCTTTTGGGAGGGGAAAAGAGAAAGAAATATACAACATAGTAGTAGAATTTAATCCTCAACCAAATCGATGTTCAAACTTTCGGTAGATCAACTTTAACCCTTTCTTGGAAATTATAAAGGTTGTGGCTCCCTTAGCAAGCAAGCAATGGCATTGATCTTTTGGACCACAGTCTGTATACAATTTGTTTGCATTTTAATCATCAAATTTAATCTTTGAAATACTACTAAAAGATTTATTACCATTGTTTCCGTCCTTTTTCTAGAGAAAGCTCAGTAAACATTAAGTCATAGCATAATTCAATTATTTCCTTAATGATGCTCTTATGATCTTAGGTCGAATCAATTCTCCCCTTATTTATGCATTTGTCTAAGAACTACGTCTCACAAATGATTCCTATGTGCTTATTAGATATAGGTATTGTGATCAATTAGCAAAAAATGAATTCGCAAGCACATATTATGTTAGAACAAGAGTCAAGACATAAGCAAGTATGCATACACATTCCTTCAATTATGAGAAAAGAGGCTTGGATCTCTAATACTAACTAAGACGTGAAAAGCATACAATAAATAATGAGTGTTTTTCAAGTAAAAGACGATGAAGTAGAAGCCTTTCTTGCATGAAAGAAAACTGGAAGGTTGGCCAATTAAATATTTTGTGTTGTACTTCCTCTACCTTGGAAAGGGTAGCAACCGTATACAAATTCATGATTTGACAATAAATTTATGGAGTAATTTTTATTGTACCACATGGCACATTACTCAACAATCTCTTAAATGTAATTCCAACCAGGACAAATATCTATAACAACAATAAATGAAGCCCAAATTAATCCCACAATCAATGTGTATCATTGGGAAAACCTCAGTTATCAGGTGTAGAATCAACCTAAGTAGTAGCATATTCTAATATGCTAAACTTTGTCGAGCCCTCCATCTTAAGATCCCCCAAGTTTCAGGTTCCTTTCACTATAAATAAGATACACACATTGTTCTTTATCGCCAAGTTTTGCAGATGCTTTATCATACCAAATCATTGAAATCATAGCTATTAACATTCCCAATACCACCTGCGAATTTAACCCTTCTTTGCCAAAAAATATGAATCCCAATACAAGGACAAATATAATCTTCATATTACCAAGAACTTGAAATGAGACTACTGTGAATCGACCAATGTAGATGAATTGGATCATATTGGTGCCAACTAAGATCAAGCATGAGAGTGTAATGAAGAGTTGTACAACCATGACACATAGGATTAGCTACATAACTCTAATTGACCTAATGATGGAGGAATATCATGTGCCCAAGTTTTTTAGCCTATGATTAATCTTATGTAACAAATAAACAAAAATATTGCATACATAAAAATAATCTAGGAATGATTCCCTTTCCATCTTACCACAGAAGTCATGGAATAATCATAAAGATCCACTCTTTTTTCTGCGAGCCAATAATCAAGAAAAGGACCTAAAATGAGAAAGATAGTTGCTTGCAGTGGCGCAGTATGTCGAAGAAGATGAAAAGAACCCAATGTGTATTTATTTCGTAGGTAGTGAACATATTGTGTATACAATAACATAAAAGATCTTTGCATCAGAAATAACGAAACATTTACTAGCCTAATCAATGAAATTTAAGTACCACAAATGCAAACAACAACAAAATATTGTATGTCTTTGACATTAGTGAAACATAGAAAAGTGTAGTCAAAGGATGATTTAAGACTTGCATATTTTTGCATAGATGTGCTCAATACTGCAATCGCAGCAGCTACAAAACCTTTAGTATTGACACTGACATCGGTGAGAATACATATTGCTACACCAACTAGCACTACTATTATACTTAACTTGGTATCTCTTGAATAATGAATCTTGTTAAAGAGAACTTCAAAAAAGATAGTTGCAAGTATCATGCTCAACTTTGTTATCTGCACAACAAATAGAAGCACATATAAGAAACTAAATCTTAACAAAAACAAGGCATTACATTTATAACAACAAAATATAGTTATCATGCTCAAAACTGCACAACAAAGTGAATCTCATAAAAAAAATTATATATTTACATAATAAAATTCAATCTGAGCAAGAGACTCTAATGAACAAGTTATGAACCATTCGATAGACTCCACCAATAGGAAGCATGCTTATCTAAGGGCCCTAATTGTTTACTAAAATATGATTCATGCCAATTGGCAAGAAGCCACGGGGATGTGAGATTGGAAGAACATTGCATGAAAATACTCCCAAAAATCTAATAATTCAACTTATGGCATTTATAGATAGGAAGTCGGGAAATATTTATCTACCAATATTCTAATTTTTAAGAAGGATTATAGGATCATAATAATGATTTGATCTTTGGAATTGATCTTCTTCCTTTGCTTCTTGATTTTCTTTTTCATTTCTTCATTTGGTTCCTCATTTAATGTATGCTAAATAGAAAATTCAGGAATTTGCATCACATTTTGCGCTTTGAATTTTATATGTTCCTGCAATTTTCCATACTTTCAGAACTTTTATTGGATGCAATATTTTAGCGTGTATTAAGTTCCATATAAAAAAATTCCAACAATTCTTAGTAACTCTGACAGCAACTAAGTTGTTTGTTTACATACAAATGAACAGAAAAGTGAGAAAGGAAGTGTATTGATTTAAATCCTATACAGGAGTGGCATACTTGTTTGCAAAACAAAGAAAGTAAGTGTATCAATATCACTTGGTAAAAGACAGCAAAATTCCACATGAGACTGGCATTCATGCCAACAATGGAGAAATTGGCACAAATCACAAATTTCACAAGCTCGGAGAAAGGTAAATAGGAAGGCTGGATATAAGCCATACAAAGAAGAATATTTGTCATCAGTATGGTCATTCCAAAATGTAAGTATCTCAATGTAGTATTTGCATAGAAAGAAAACAAGAACTCTACTTCAGAGATCAATGAATTAATCTAACAAAATTTTCCCATTCCCCCAGATTATGAGAAATGTTCTGACTTAGAATAGAAATAAATGAAAATCACTCACCCTCCCTCTCTCTCACACAAAAAAATGTATATGTATAAGAATTACCCATCAAAGAAAGGTTTCAAGCTTAATACTTTGTATAGAAAACAAGTAAAAAGTCAAACAAAGCCATTTAACTAGAGAATCAATATCAATAAACTTTGGAATTAAAAATGATTCAATCTGATGAAATTAAATAGCAGGAGATTTACAGGACATGGTATTGACCAAAAGTGAAGCCATATATAGCCATGAGACCTTTGTTAACCATAATAATCCTAACAAATGTGCTGACATTGAACATCCATGTTTCCACATCAAGGGTTTCCTTCCTATCTGCCTTTCTTGCAGGTGTCATGCCTACCCAACCTCTAAAATTACACACAGATCCAATCACTTCTAGCCCATCAATTTTCACTACTAGTTTTGGATCTTGAATCCCCAAATATAGAAGTGTCCAAATGCCCTATGATGCAAAAAAATCATACAAATGACCTAAAGTGTTGCATATCCTCAGCATACCAATGAGCAGAGCAAATAACGTACAAAACAAAGAGAAACCCACATCACCAATCCCCAAAAACTAGAGACCCAAGTCAACTGATGCTCCTCAGAAATGTAGAATTGAGCAACACTGAGGAAACATGTCTCTTTACTCCCTGGAAAGGCTCCTCTCCTCACTAAATCTTTTACTTAACATAATGAGCCTATTATTCAAGAGCCAACGATTCCTCATCTGAAATTTTACTAATATTTAGTCACACAACATTGTATTGATAATGTAGGTTCACTTTGTTTGAGAGCATAATTTCTTCTGGTTTCAGCACTTTCTCAAATTTCATTATGTTCACTAGCTTGCAATACTAATAAAATATATAACCCTTTGCATTGTGAATGTGTAATAAATAGACAATCATAAATATGGTTCAGAAGGAATCCTCAATGCCTTAGGAAATCGATAAACAACATCACATTTTCACTAGACACAATTGAGTAAATGCAAAAATCTATAGACACGATGCTTATAACCTTCATTAATTGTTCTTCATTTAAGCTACTTGCTATGGATTCATTACAACCATGTTTTTGTCACATGAAAAGTATACCTTCAAAAATGACTACCACTAGCATTCTTGACTTCCACTGTTGGACTCCTCATGAGCTAGAGACTCACGGTAGAATAAAAATCAACCTGTGCAGAGCACATACTCCTTTGTTATTCTCAAAGGATGATATGGATTACCTAACTTCCATTTTCTATGAACTTGGAGAAACTGAGTTGAAGTAAATGACCCATGTCTTAGACAGTCAAGATCAAGCTAAAATGCTAGATGTTGAAGAGACTAAAGATTTGATTAAAAAATGGGGATTGAACAAACATTTATTTAAGAACTCTTCCTATAACTTTGATTTAGGATATGGTTTGGGCTCTCATGTGATGTAGGTGTAGATTAGAGATGGAGGCATGCTTTTTCAATGAACCTTGTGCACTTTCGGTCTGAAAGGGCGATTAGTGATGCACGTGTCGAAACCTAAAGTACTTGTAGTTGAAATGGGTGATAATGCTATAGAATTTATTCAGAATATGGTGGGCATGGGCATAACCCATATGAGTTCCCAAGAAATGGACTGCATGTCGTTGGAAAACATTGTAGGCAAGACTATGGAGAATATTTCCTACGAAGGGATGGCCAACGCTATCACTAAGAGAGAGTAAAATTTAAATAACTATCTGCTTTTTATTTTATTTTTTTTCCCTAGAAAGGTATCAAGATATCATATATTCGAAGGATGATTTAGTATTTTTAGATATATTCGAAGGAATTTCTTGGATACACCATGTCACCCAACGCAATATCAAATTTTCTACTTTGAAATTCCAATTTTTTCTCTTCAAAAATCACCAGTGCTCCTCTTCAAAGGCTTTGTGCATATCACTGACTTGATCACCTTCTGTATTAGTACCTTAGGTTATTTATTTTCCGAGACCATCACTCCACATGATATACTCATCCCATGGTATCGGTATGAAGAACAAAAAACTACTTTGAAATTCCAATTTTTTCTCTTCAAAAATCACCAGTGCTCCTCTTCAAAGGCTTTGTGCATATCACTGACTTGATCACCTTCTGTATTAGTACCTTAGGTTATTTATTTTCTGAGACCATCACTCCACATGATATACTCATCCCATGGTATCGGTATGAAGAACAAAAAAAAGTTTAGATTGAAGCAGATTTCGATCATCCAAGACACTCGACATTTGAGTTTTTTTTGTTTTCTTTAACCTTGCATGGCATACAAAATCCATGTCCAATTTACTTTCTATACAGATTCACAGAGTAGAGCTAAAAAATCATCATTAGGACATCAAAAAAAAAATTAAACAAAAAATTGTTCTTCTTCAAAGAGCTAGCCAAACTCCCAACATAATTCTTACTTTACCGAATGTATTTCCTTGCATGATTATCACTCATACTAGAATTTTCCTAATAAGGTCTTGGCTAACATCTTTGAGGTGATATTCCCTCCCATCAGTTCATGCCTGACTTGATTGCCAATTTTTTTTACAGTAGGGAGGGTTCTCAAACAGAGAAATTGATAACTTTCCAACATCAAAATAGATGAATCTACTATTGAGAATGCCCACACATATACCCAAGCTCATATGCAACAATGCTTGAAAGCCCACCAATATGATCATATCTGAGACTACCCTTTACAATTTTCTCATGGTTGACCTGATTCTCAAACTTAGCATAACAAGGATTATCCAAATGAACTTTGAAGTTCCCTTGTTCCTCCACAATAAAGATCTTCACAACATAGGCCTTTGGGTAGTGTTTTACCAAATAGCCAAGACTAATGTCAGTGATTTTCCGGCAGAGAGATGACACAATGTCTTTTAGATATGGACAAAATTATTGCTAATTGGACAAAAAAAAATTGAAGTAGCTATGACCTAATGTAGGCCTCATGGCACTTGTAACTCCACTTCAAACTGCCTAGCTTACCTCTTTCTTCATACTCTTCCTGTCAAATGTTGTATCTAACTTCAATGTATGGAACCACAAAAGAATACTTTATAATTGAGTAGAAGCTCTGTTTATTTTTAAGCAACTTGAAATCATCTCCTCGCTAAATATTTACTTAACATAATGAGCCTATTATTCTAGAGTCAACAATTCCTCATTTGAAATGTTACCAATATTTGGTCACATAGCATTGTATTGATCATGTAGGTTCACTCTGTTTGAGAGCATAGTTTCTTTTGGTGTGAGTGCTTACTCAAATTTCATTATGTTCAATGGCTTTCAATACTAATAAAATATATAACCTTTTTCATTGTGAATGTGTAAGAAGTAGCCAACCATAAATATAGTTCAAAAGGAATCCTCGACGACTTAGGAAATTGATAACAACATCACATTTTACACCATGCAGTTCCATCAAACACATTGGTCATTGAAGAGCATCTACCAACTGGATCTTGTCCTCTCTCAATAATAGAGGATTCCATCCAATGGGTTAGCCTTCAAATCACTCCTTGTCCTTTCTCATAAGGAGCACACTACCCTTTCTAACTGTTGCATATCAACCATCTAAGCCAAAAACCAGTAATTCTAACATACTATAAAATATTGTGTTTGATCATAGATAGATGTCGCATATAATGCCACATCTTCCACCCTCCTATGCCTTTCAAATATTTTGTGAAATGACACTAAACTTATGGGTACACTTCATCCAGTCCCTGCAAAAGAAATGGGAATCTTGTGTGAACCCCCTTTGGCTCATTGATGTATTGTTCTCACTTCTCCATGTACAATGTATTGATTTGCATTAAAAAATAAAAATTTGATGCATTTTCAAAACGTACAAAAAATTAATAAATCCATATAGGGTCGCAGCCAATATGGGCGCATGCCAAACATAGATTCAGCTAAATAGAGAATTGAGTTACACTAATAATAAAATACCAAGTGATCACATTTTTAACCAATGTGCTTCTTGTAAAAGAACCTCAAAAAAGTATTTTCATCTTAATGCATGTTATATCATTTATGTCAATCTGGTCTCATTACATGATTTCATCTTTTGTTCAATCGTGACATTATTTAGCCCTGTCATATATCAGGTTGGTGAATCCTGTAAGAAGGATTGAAAATCTGATATTGAACAATAAGAGTGCTAGTAACGTTGAAATTTTAACATATGGTGGTTGTTTCATGGATTGTTTCTACAGGTTCACGAGGAAATCCACCATTGTTAGATTATGGAATAAGAATGAAAATAGCTCTAGATGGGGCCAGAGGTCTTGAATACCTTCATGAAAATATTACTTCACCAGTGATACCGAGATTTTAAGGCCAACAACATCCTACTTGACAAAAATTATAATGCCAACGTGTCTGATTCTGGGCTAGCAAAGTTTGCTTCTAAAAATTTGAATGGTGAAATATCCACTTGAATTTTAGGAACTAGGGATATGTTTACCCAGAGTAAGTTTCTTAATGTACATTAAATGATATTCCTTGACATTAGTAGTAGAAAATGGCTAAAGTTACAAGTTTATTCCCTGACATCTCATCACTTGATACAAATTTCACTACAGGTATGCTTTGACATGACACCTAACAACAAAATCATATGTTTACAGCTTTGGTGTTGTGATTTTAGAGCTTTTGACAAGTTGTGTACTTATAGACATACTCGTCTCTTGGGTATTGATTATTTATCTATATTGTTCTCTTGTATTATGTATTTTTAAAGTATCCGTTATCGATCTACAAAATTTGAGCCTAAACTGTTCATTTAATGGGAAAACAATCCATAGTTTAGTTGATCAATAATATAGCTTCTTGAGTCCACTGAAGTTTTCATATTTTGTTCAACGTGTCCCCTTGACAATGGAGCAAATCAGATCTTTTATTTTGAGCTGGTGAACGTTAGGGATCAAACATAAGCCCATGTCTTTAGGAAATTGTGTTCATTCTTGGGAGGATGGCACTAGAAAATGAAAATTAGACTTTGTTTAACAAATAAAGGACTTGGTTGTCCATTTCAGCGCCTTCTTTGACTACCTTCAATATCTCAACTAACTAGTTAAATCACATGGAACCTTCCCTGCCAGAAGAAGGCCCACCATGTTGAATTTAAAATTGGATCAGTTTCTTATATCAAATTCCTTGGAATATAAACTAATCATTAAGTGCATGGGATAACAAAAAATTGGTTGTAGCCAAAGCCATGTATTGGCATGTTGCCATTGTATGCATTATGGTTGGTTTTACTGTTGAAACATTCTATGAACCTTGAAAGATATTGAAGTGACTTTGCACCTTGCAGAAGGTTTCAATCAGATGGCTACAAGATTCTCTAGCTTTTGAAGAGAGTTATAACTAGTTGAATGGAGCGCTTGGTTTATTGCCTGCATGAATAATTCCCCTCTATTGATCACTTCTAGGTACCTAGTTTTACTTTTCATATATACTTGGCCTTTCTGCATACTTTGTTTAGTGGAATCTTTACTTTTTTTTGTCATGCTCTTCCATACCTTGGTGATAGAGAGAAGGTCATGCAGCTACTCAATCTTGTTATGGAAGGGTAGTACTCACAGAAGGAATTAATACAGGTACCTAAAGTTCATTTTAGAAAACTCAATCTCTTCATGTATCTGTGTATTTTCTTGATGTGTGAGAATGACCTTGTGACTTTGAAGCCTATACATTTGGTGCATCCTGCAGGTTACATCCATTGCAGCAATGTGTGTTCAATTAGAAGCAGATTATCAACCTCTGATGACTGATGTAGTTCAATCCTTGATTCCCCTTGTGAAACAACATACTGGTACTAGAGTGACAAGCTCTCCCAAATTCTGCCATCGTATTGTCACTATCAAATCTTCTTCGGCTGATAGTGGAAACAATGGAACAAGCCTTAATAGCCCAAGAATAACGGCTTCAACCAAGTACTAGAAATTTTTTATAGACAACTAAACCACAACCATCTTATGTTTTCAGTCCCAGTATAGGATTTTGAATACATATATAGCGCAATGATGAATCATCCATCCAATTGGGAAGAAGATATACACCTCTATCTTCAAAGGGTTGAGGGTTGGTCCTTTCCAAATCACACAATTAAGAGGCCTATTCCCATACCCTTAATGAATCTAACCCAAAAAGGGAACCTTAGCACTATTTCCTTATCCTCAGGAGTTATGGATCCAACATATTCAACTCCCACACTAATAAAAGGCATATTTGTTTGGAACTTGTCCTCATAACTGCTACAATGGATGATGGATTAACTACCTTAGAAGTTGCTAGTGCATTTGCACAATAGGGTGGTGTTCTCCTATCTTAAGTTGGGTGGCTTGGAAACAAAGAATTTTTAGTACAAATCAAACTTTAACTCTCTTGTATCACCCAGACCGTTGGGATGGTGACTCTATCCTACCCTGCATTAAATTGTAGACATGTACATCTGAGCAACATTCTCATGTTGTTGGTTGATATATAGGTGGTTTCAGTAATCTAGATTAAAAAAAAATTGCATGCCTTGTCCTAACTTGAGGTGAAATTCATGTAGCAAAGTGTGCCTAGGTGGTGGTTATTCTCTATTGGCTATGCAATAAATCCTTCTTACTCTGATTAATTTATACTGGTTATTTTTATCTTAATTATGCAGTAGATAAGTTGCATCATTCTATTTTTCCTTCTCTGATTATTGTGATTAGTAGTATTATTTAAAATAATCTTGCAATATAATTATGGTATATTTTAACTATCAATCATTTATATATGAGTTTTGGATGGGCCTAAGATATAAAACTTCGTACTAAAAATTGATATGTACGGTTACGAATTGTTTATATAAATTTTGAGATGGGTCTGAGATATAAAATTGGGTACAAATTCTTGATTTGCAAGGTTATAATTAAATATAAATTGATATCAGTAAAGTGACATTGTTAAATAAATTATTGTATGGGTAAATTAAAAGCTTTTATGATAATTTTGAATCAGTTTCCGGAGAACCCACAGTATGAACATTTTTATGCCAACGTTTCAAATCCCAACTGGGATCCATCATCAGGACTTATGAATGATGATAAAGAAGAGCTGCTTAGAAGGAAATAAATAATAATAGGGATAAAAAAAATTGGATGAGAAGAATGTTGGCTTGAATACTTTCATTTTAATTTATTTAATTAATTATTCATTCAATTTATTTATTAATTTTATTGCTGAGATTTTTAATATATTAATTAATTTTTATTTTGGGTGAAATTAATATTTTTATTTAACTTATTTGTTTGTTTATTTATGATTTTGCTTGAGAATTGTTTATTTATATATAAATTAGGGATTGTTAAAGTTTTTTTTGATAATTAAAAGTTCTTTGATTTAAATTTATATTAATGATAATATTATAATATATAATTAATGTTATAATTAAATAATTATAAAAATTCAAATTAATATTGAATAAATTAATATTGATATTAAATAATTAATAAATAATATTAATATTTACTAATTTATTAATTACATAGTTATAAAATTAAATTAATTAAATTAATATATTAAATAATTAATATTAATAATACAATATTAATTAATTAAGTATTAATATATTAAATTAAACTAAATAAAACTAATAATATAAGTATATTAAAATAATAATAATGTATTAAAATAATTAATATTAATATTAAAATTAATTATTAAATAAAATATTAATTTAATATAAATATCCATTTCGGGCAGCTTATGTGTACGGGGATTACCCGCCCGAAAAGGCGATTTTCTCTCTCCAGCGCCAAGCCACGTGTCGGCCAGTGTATGAGATGGGGCGGAGCCCGTCCAATACCACTTACCACCTAAGGCCCGCCCGAAATCCCGCTCATTACGGAACTCAAATAAGGCTGTGTTTATAAATCTTTCGGGTCTGTTTTATCGCTCTGGGCGTATTTCCTTTGTATTTCGTTTATATAGTGGAAATGTGTTAATACACAGAAAATCCGAAAACCCAGATTTTAAAATTTATGAAATCGCGTCCATAATTCTTATCGAGTCTGCCTTTTTATCGGCATTGGGGATCGCTGGTCGCTGAGCGCCGATTAAATCTAGATTGTTGATCTGATCCTGGATCGGACGACTAAGATCGCGACGCATGTTGCTTATCGCATCGACACTATCATCGAGGATCGCGATCGCCGATTAAATACTAGCCGTCCATTCCTTTCTTGATCCGACGACTGAGATCGCATGTCGCTATCTGCCCCAATCGCAAATCGCAATCGGCATATTGCATTTGGAACGACTCGGGGGTTCTTTCCATAGACTATGGACTGTGCCGACCCAATCCGCCGACGTCGATATTGGCAATCACATGTCGCATTGGCCTGGGGTCCTGATATAGCATTCGTGCCTGCCTTCGACCCAATATGTCGGAGATCGGTGATCGGGGGTCTCTTCCGCCTCTGCTTTAAGTCCTCCTCTCGACCCTTCCAATGTGATTTCTTTTATAAGGCCTTTTAGGCCATTTTTTTGAAGATTTTGCCTCTTTTTCAAAGGAAAAAGGGCAACTTCTTTCTGCGATAACTTCTGCATTCGAGGTTTGTTTTAGCCCATTCAAATTGCAGTAGATTCAGAATGAAAATATCTCTGCAATGAGACTATTTCTAGGAGCATCCTTGGACTTTCAATTTCCTCTGTGAGGAACACTTAGACTTAGAAGTCTATCCAAAATCCATTTTGGATCAAGGGACTATCCCCCATAGCCCGCGGTTGGGAGACAACTAGGATGAAGAGGCCGGGGATCAGAGTGGCATCCCCCATCTTGTTAGCTGTCACATCTTACCTATACATTTTGAGCGACAACAACTCTATTTAGAAATGTTGTTTTGACATCCATTTAATGGATATTCCATTCCATAGTAGCAGTTAGCGAAACCAAAGATCTTATAGTAGTATACCTAGCAGTCGGAGCAAAGGTTTCTTCATAGTCTATACCTTCATTTTGTGAAAAACCCTTTGCAACGAATCCAACTTTGTATTTGTCTATGATTCCATCAACAACATGTTTGATTTTGTAAATCCATTTTGAGGTGACAACCATTTTTTCACTTGGTCTAGGAACGATTTCCCATACCCCATTCTTCATGATGGATTGATATTCTTCTTGCATCGCCTTCTTCCATTCTTCTTGATGAGCAACTTCTTCAAATGTTGTTGGTTCAATTTCTATCAATTTTGTCATGTATGCTGCATATCCTGAATATTTCTTTGGTTTTTTGCTTTCTCTAAAAGTTCCTTTAGTAGATCCATGTCCTTCAGTATCTTCAAGTGTAGCTTTTAACCAATTTGGCCTCTTCTTTGTTTTGGGAATGATTACAGGTTGAATAGGCTCACTTGGTCCTTCTTCTTCTTGGTTGGTAGTTGTCTTGTCACAATGTTCTTCTTCTTCAAATAGTGGTACATATTTATCATCAAATTCGATTGGTATATCCTTGGATCTTTTGTAGGCATGATTTTCATCAAATATAACATCTCTGCTAACTTCAACTTGTCTTCCTTCCTTGATGTAGATTCTATATGCCTTTGCAGAAAGATTGTAAGCAACGAAGATCCCTTTTATGCTTGTAGAGTCCAATTTCTTTTGTTTGTCTTTTGGAACATGGGTATATGCGGGACACCCAAAGATTCAAAGATTGTCTACACATGGCTTCTTCCTCGCGAATGCTTCTTCCAGTGTCATATTATCAAGGATCCTATGAGGACTTCTATTTTGTATATATATTGCTATGATTGCTGCTTCTCCCCATAGAAACTTTGGTAGATCTTGATCAAATATCATAGTTCGTATACATTCTTCAATCGTTCTATTTTTCCTTTTTGCAACTCCATTCTACTCGGGGTTGTAGGGAACAATGAACTCCCTCTTAATACTTGCTTCTTTACAATATGCAATTAATTCTTTTGAAGTGTATTCCCCACCATTGTCGGATCTCAAAGTTTTTATCTTTCTTTCCTTTAAGGTCTCCACTTTGGTTCTAAATTCCTTGAACTTTTCAAATACTTCGTCATTTGTCTTGAGAAGATAGAGTCATGTCTTTCTAGAGTGATTATCAATGAAGGTCACATAATAAAGATGGCCTCCAAGAGATTTGTTAGACATTGCTCACACACATTGGAATGAATGAGGTCTAATATCTCCTTAGACCTTGTATCAATACTTGTAAAATGTTTCCTTGTATTCTTTCCCAAATCACATCCCTTACATTCTCCTTCATGATCTTCCTTGATGTTGAGGATGTCCTTTACCATTTGACTAAGTGAGGGTATTATCTTGTAACGAATATGCCCATATCTTCTATGCCATAGTTCGATAGGATTGATCTCCATGTGAACTAGTGCTTGAGGAGATGGTGTTATGACTCTATATAACCTTCCTTCATGAACTCCAATTACTTTTGCCTTTTCGATACTTGAATCCTTTACCCAAACCAAAACTTTACCATCTACAAAGGCAATACTATCTCCTTTATCTTCTAGATAAGAAATGGAAAGTTCTTTTTCAAGCCTGGAACATAGAGTATGTTGTTGAGGTGTAGCTTTGCTCCATTTTCTAGCTTCAGTGATGTAGATCCAAGTCCCTTGACTGCATAATTGTTGTTGTCTCCTAGCTCCACTGCATGTGTTGATGGTTCCCTTAATATAGTATGAAGTTGTCCACTTTCTCCAGTCATATGTCTTGAGGCTCCACTATCAATGACCCATGCGTTGTCAACATCAAGAGTACTAGTAAGTGCAACTAAGAATCCTTCACTCTTGACTTTCCTAGATAGATTGTAGATGATTCTTCCAATCCAACTTCCGGCAATTCTTACGATATTGAATCCCATCTTCAACTAACTTGCGATAGAGGGAGTAACCTTTTCTTCCAAGCAACCAAAGTGAACTTCAACCTTTTTTGACCTTAGCTTTGATACCATGTTGAGAAATCAATGCTTATAGGAATTTGGGTTTGATTCCTCTTTCTTGATAATTACTTGTGAACTATGTTGGCTTCTTTTACTACTTTATTAGTTTATATTTCATCAAGAAATTACCAAATTATATGTATATGAAGACCACAAGAACAAGAGACAGAAGATGTAGGCACTCAGCCAGGGAAAAACCCCTATAAGGGGAAAACCCAGTCAAACTCTTCCTTTAGTAGATTCAAATCAAGATGAGACTCTTCAAGACCTCTTAGACCTAGACAAGGACCTCCTTCAACCACCAAGTCAACCCTTCCCTTCAATAGATGATTCTTGTCAAAGTCTCTAAGTAACAACTTCCCAACAACAACTTCAATCCAAAATTTCGGCCCCCCAACATCAGAACTTCGACCCCCAGCAACAAAATTTCATACCTACAGTAGACATAGAATTTTGGCCCTGGCAACTGCCCAGAAACTTCGCACGTGTGAGAGATAGATGGCCTAGAAACTTGAATTAGGTCTTCCCAACAAATTTCGTCCTTCTCCAACTACTTCACTCTCTTTTCTGCCTCTCTTCCTTGAAGATCGAACTTGTTGAGTGAATGCTCCAAATAGGTCGAACCACCTCCCTATATATACCCTTTATGTTGGGTTAAATTGCCCTAATTTAGGTCGACTTCATGGGGAAAGGGCCGACTTGGTGTGGAGGTGACAAATAACCTTTTTGACTCAAAAATAATTCTTTTACATGATACAAAAGCCCAAGAAGGGTCTAATAAAAATGACAATGAGTCTAATGACTCAAGACAGAACCTAGAAGCCTTCAGTGGAGGCTTTGACCTAGAAATGTTCAACAAGGGCATATGAGAAGAAAGTTGGGGGGAAAATATGATATAAAATAGTAAATAAAGAGGAGGAAGATAGGAAATAAAGAGGACGAGAATAAGAGAGGAATTATGAAAGGAAATAGCAGAAGAAGAGAGAAAAAACAAGAGATAAAAATAAAATTGCTTAATTTTCGTGTCAACTCATACTCTGCCAACTCACTAATGACATCCTAGTTTATGCCATTTGTCCACTCACAATTGCTGATATGTGTCAACCCCTTCAGATTACCACACCATGCCTGCTAAAAATAGACATGTCAAAAATATGAATCCCCCTAAAAAATAGTTAAGGTTATTAAATACCTAGAATAGATTGGGTGACCTTGCTAGATATAGCATGCCTAAAAATAGGCACTGCTAAAAACAAAAATCTCATTGCATGCCCATAGTATTATACTCATTAGTCTCAAAATTTGATGCAAAACCCAGATATGAGTGAGGGGTGAGCAACATGATGGGAGAAGAACAAAAGGGCATGATTGACTAAAGGGATGGCGGTTATTGAAAATGGTAAATGTGGAGAAGCAAATCCTACTTGGACATGACATAATCCACTATGTTAGCCCCTTCGCCTTGAGGGAGACGTGTGAAGTGGCCGTAGGCAGGGAAATAAAGAAGGCCATTGAGGATCAAAAATTTGTGTGTTTCCCGAAGCCGCAAATGATCTCTTCCTTATGCTATATTGGCCCCTACCATGTCGTTGGAGTTGGAGTTGCAGTGAAGTCCCACTGAATTTGGATCAATCTCCTTGGTAGAGAGTGCATTATTTACATGGTCATGAAGAGGGATTTGGGTTTCTGGTGCAAGCATTGAAGTTCCCCAACAAGATGACCTTCCCAACTATTGAATATTGAGTGATGTCAACATACAAATCTAGGTAGGGGGCTTTGAATGAATCACTATGAATAACAAACTAAGATGACGTTCAACCAAAGTAGCACATTGCCATGTAAACGCCTTTTGGTAATTGAGATAACTCGTGAATCCGAATCGACATGAACTGGGAAAACTCATTTGAGTAGTCTATAGAAACCCTCCCTGGAAGTGAGTCCCTAGTCAAATAGGCGACCCCACTTGATCCTCTAAGACCTCCTGAAACTCTCGTCTTCTTACAGAATGAAAACCAATGTTATCCTGTTATGTTAGGAAGAGGATGGATAGGACTTGCATGTGTCTCAGTGATAAAGAGGATGTCCAATGAATCAGGAGCATCATAAATCATCCCTAGTGACGATCAAAAAGCCCCATTGTCATTCCAACATCTAATTGAAATACTTGATCCTTGTTGCGTCTCTCAATGGGCCCGTCATTTAGAGAACCTTGTATGAGACCATCTCGAAGGAGGGGAATCTCGGACAATGGCTTTGAGATCTTTGATAACTGCCCTTTTCCCTGCTTGTCATGTTGTGGCCACCTACTCCCTAGATTGTTTAAGCTTTGCAAACTAGGATTTGGTGAGGTCCTCATCAAGGAATATCTTGTTGGGAAGGGAGAATAGCTTTTGCTTGGCTCAAAGGGCTTGGAGTCGGTCATTGGTTGACTTGAAACAAAGGAAAAGTGTGGAGTTAGATGCCAGCCAAGCTTTTCAATGTCGATCTTTGGGAGACTGAGGGTATTGTGGAGGAACATGGTGTTAACATGCAAAGGGTCAGGTGATGGATAGGGTAACATCAACCCCTTCACCTTGAGGTTTAGCTCTTGGCCCAACTTGATGCATTCTTCAATGAGATTAGTCTCTATCACTTTCTCAACAACAATTATTGGAGGGGCCTTACCCTTTGTGCGGACAACATTCACCCATGAGTTAATGTGGGTCTTGGTTTCCTATTTGAGTGTGGTCTGCTGATTTCAAGCTACGTCACATGGTTTGGGTTCAAATTTGAGCTCGACAATTATTAAGTTCAATTCGAATTATCTGATAAAATTCGAATGAGGTTTGACATTAAGTTCGACCATATACTTTTTAATATATATATATAACATAGTTTTATCATAACAATTCATATATATTACTCATTATTATTATTATAATAATAAGAAGTTGTCTACATTAATATAAAAAGCTAGTGAAGTAAAATATTATTTTATATAAAAACTTGTGAAATAAAATGTTATTTCATATAAAGTGATACAAGTTTATATGTATATAAAGATTAAGTCATAAACTTTGTATTTACATGATATAATTTATTAGCGTAGTTGATAATTTATTTAACTATCTCGTATTAAAATAAACAAATCGAAACAATAAACCAAGACGAGTATGAGTTAGTTGGTAAAGAACTTGACACTATGCATTTGGGCATATAAAACACAATTGTGATGGGAGGTACCTAAGTGGTCAACCAAAGTGAGCCAACCAAATTCTCCATAAGCCAAGAGGGCATAGGTAGCATTGATATTTGCTTGGCTCTCCTCTCTTCGCCAAATTTACAATTAGCGACCTATAGTTTTCTCAAAGATATGCATGCAAAGAGTTGCCAAACCAAACTCGACAAGATACAAAAATAGGATTAGGAACTATTTGTTGACCACCAAAATTTAAGGGTTCAAGATTTTGTACCGATAGGGTCCGTTCCTATAGATTGGGGTTTTGAGGTTTCGTACTCATTTATAGGCCCACTTACCTTTCGCTAGATTTATTAAAATGCAAGGAGGGTGAACCGAAGATAGGAAATTCAACCTGAACGTAACCTTAGGTGAACTTGAGATGAATCTAAACTATTTTTTGAGATTTGTCGAACTTTGAAATTGAAGGTTCAAGTTTGGCAAACCTTGTGACATTGGTTTCAGATCTCATCATGTTTGTTTTGAGGTTAAGAATCTTTGCATGCAAGGCATCATTTGTAAAAATTTCTGTTTTCCCACCCCGGTTTTCAGTTTCTCCTTGTTTCTCCCATGTAGTTAAATGCCCTTTCCCATAACCATACATTCAACAAGCTGAAAAAATAAATTTGCTGAAAACACAAACACAAATTCTGGAAAATTTACAGAATGCTGGAAATTGCAGAAATAAAAATCAGCAGTAATAAACAGCCATTAAAACACATTAAAACACTGATATTTTTGGTCAACGTGACCCTGGAAAAACCCCCTACCACTCTTGGGGAAAACCAGTTTGAGAGCTCTTCTTTATTTCTGAAAAATGTCTTTTTTACAGCAAGAAAATTTCAGCAAAAATTACAGCAAAATAAATTTTTTTTTTTCAGCGAGCAAACTTATCCGTTTTCAGCCCAACAGACCACCTGGAAACTTCTCAGTTTTCAGCAAAAATCAGCTTTTTCTGCTTGTTCTTGCTGCTGTTCTGCTTGTCTTTCTGCTGTTCTGATTTTGCTGAAGAACTGCCTGGTATGTGTGCCAAACTGCTGCCTCTTTTTCCTTCTTGTCCAGAAATCTCCCTTGCTCTCTTGCTCTCCTTCTCCCAATCTGCTCATGAAAGAATGAATGATCTTTTCCTCCTTTTCCTCTTTTAATATAACTCCAAGTGACTTTTGGGTGATCCAAGTGACTTTTGGGTGATCTCTAAATCCAATGGCTGAAATAGATTTAGATCAATGGCTGAGATTAATGCACATTTAAATCTCACTTTCTATTTTTTAATTCACCCACTTTAATAAAGACCCACTTAGTCATTTATTTCCAAAGTCACTTTTCCTTTCTAATTTTTCATTGACTTTATAAAAGTCACTTTAGAATTAGACTTAGTAACTTTATCACTTAAAGTCACTTTTAAATTAGATTTTAACTTTATAAAAATTATAAAGTCACTTTAGGAGAAAAATTAAAATCTTTTGGACACTTTTCCCTAGGCCAAAGATCAAAGCCTAAGGGAACCACCTGTCATCTGGTACCAAATTTCAACACTCCCTCTTACCGAGGAAGGTGTTCCTCACCACACCCATCTTGTCTCTGAAGTAAACATGCTTGCCCCGTGGTAAGGCTTTGGTAAGAATGTCTGCTACCTGCTCATCAGTGGAAATATACTCAAGCATAACAACTCCCTTCTGAACATAGTCTCTGATGAAATGATATCTAATCCCAATATTCTTTGACCTGCCATGAAATACTGGATCCTCCGTGAGTTTAATGCAACTCTGATTATCACAGTAAATCACTGAAGGTCTCAACGGCTGACCAAATAAGCCAAACAACATCTTGCGAAGCCAGATGGCCTCACAACTAGCTAGATTGGCTGCCATATACTCTGCTTTTGCTGAACTCAGTGCTACTGACTGCTGCTTCCGGCTGAACCATGACACTATGCTGAACCCAACCCAAAAAAGCACCCTGAAGTGCTCTTCCTATCAGAAGCACAACCTGCCCAATCAGAATCAGCGTATCCTACCAATCTCAATCCATCTCCTTGCCTGTAGTCCAGACCATAATCCACTGTCCCCTGCAAGTACCGCAAAATGTGTTTTGCAGCCACCCAGTGAACCTTCCTAGGCTCACACATAAACTGACTCATCGTGTTGACTGGAAAACAGATATCTGGTCTAGTGTTGACCAAATACATCAAGGAACCAATCAGCTGCCTGTACAATGTGGGATCCACCAACTCGGAATCCGAAGCATGAAGCTTCTTCCAGTTGGTGATCATCGGTGTCGACATGGGTCTACATCCTCCATGTGGAATCTGCTAAGGATGTGCACAATATACTTCCCCTGCCCCAGGAAGAAATGCCCCTCCTCCTGCCACACCTCCAAACCCAAAAAGTAATGCATCAAGCCAATGTCCTTCATCTCAAACTCCGTTGCAAGATCTCTCTTGCAG
>APFE031573971.1:55142-77804 GCA_000404065.3 Pinus taeda | reverse complement strand
ATATTTATTATAACCTGTTTTTAGAAGCAGAAGGACCATTTTTCATCTTCCCATGTGATGGAAATCCTTATCTGGGCACTCTGAGATCTCAGATTCGCACTGCAACAGTTCTACCGTCACAAATATTCTGATAAAATAGCTGATTTTAAATCAGCTATATCTCCCACATCCGAACTTCGATTCGACTCATTTTTTTTTTGAAATTGGGCAATTTTTCGAGAGGAATCCAGATCTGGTATTTTTTTTTTGTAAATTTTGTACCAAATATTTCAGATCGGATCTGCAAAGGCGCCGCCCAAAAAAAGAATTCCTGCAAAAAAATTGAGACTGAAATATGCATGAAACCCTCATTCCCATGGAATCGTAACCTGCTCTGATACCACTGATCCAGATCTTGGGAGAGGGCCCCCAAGATCTAAAAGATTGAAATGGATCTTGGGAGGAAACACCCCCAAGATCTGAAAACTTGAATTGCCAGAAGAAAAATATGAGAATGCCCAATAAACAAAACCACAAAGAAACTTTTTATTAAAACCCAAGTGAAAATAAACAAGCTAGGGCAATGGTAGCTTATCTCTGAGAAGAGATGTGTGGCTACATGCCTCTGAATTGTAAAGGCTACATTGTGGCGGACAATCTGTCCTTTTACAAAATGTGACTTGTTACTTATAGTATTTTTCAGTTACAATACCATGGGTCAATTCCATGGGTGAATGAATACCATGGGTGGATTTTACAATACCACGGGTGGATGCCATTTATAATACCATGGGTAAATTCCATGGGTCAATGAATAATATGGGTGGATGAGTACCATAGATAACCAATACAAGGGGCCATTTTCCAATCGGATCAATTGCAACAATACTTAGACCTCTTCCAGAATGAATTTTGGCACTCCACTCGAGATCCTGTGTAGTAGCTAAAGTTGTTTCCTTTGCAGCTACATTGTCCTTCGGTACAAGATAAGGACATCCTAATAAATCATATGAATTTTGAAATCTTGTAAAGCTACACAACCTTGATGCTCTTTTTTCAAGAAATGACATCTCATGTCTCAAGGATGTATTTTTGGAAGACATAACATCACCACCACCTACCCCAGCAATTGTCATTGCTAATGCCATCGCAGGTAGAGGAGAAGAAAATGTAGAAGCCCAACCTAGATATATCATTGCAAGGGTAGCTTACAAAGGACATACATTTTCAGCATTAACATGAAATGAAGTAAAACATAGAGAGTGAAACATGAAATATTTTCTGAAGAAGCTCAGAAGATAACACCTTGTAAAGCACAATTCTAGGGAATGTAATTAGGCTAGAAAATATGAGATCATTAGACATTGTACAACTATTCCCATATCTTGGTACGATATAAATACCTATATTATATGAGCAGGATATATATTACAAAAAATACATATTTAAGCATAGTAGATGGATATATAAATCAACTTATTTAACGATTTTACACATATTTCTACAGTGAAAAGTAATTATGCATAAGCATTTGGTAAAAGCAATTAACAAGCAAATTTATCCACTTAAAACTAGTGTTATAAAATTCAGACTCAGGAAAAACTCGACAGGGATATTAAACTATGGGAGTAAGAAAACGGGGGAAAAATTTGCAGAAGATAGGAAAATCTCATCAAGAAAAACCTCATACCTAAGGAACTTGCAAATATTTGAAAAACTAGTCATAGGGTCTTGCAGGAGTGCTTAAAACATGCAAATAGTTATTGCATAAAAATTAGTGTTGTGAAACTTAGCCAAAGCTTGTTGAGATTTTCCAAGCCCATCTTGCAACTAGTAACAAGTGAAAACTAAGCCTAAAATTTAATTAGAAATGAAACTCAACAAAAATTGTCGGACTCAACCTAAACTCATCAGACTTGCAAAACCAAAAGCAAATGCAAACTATCACCTCACAAGGAAATGACTTAGTGAAAGATCCAAAATGCAGTTTTTGTAGGGACAAAAAGAGTGGGAACATGTCCACTAAAACAATGAATGTATAACCCATAAACAAGGTTCATCTCACTTCCATTTGGTCATTTCATCTTGAGTGATCTACGTTCTCACTTGGATGATGAACACCAAAATGTTTCTTAAGCAAGTTCTATTATTCTTGCTTGGAGATCCATCGAAAATAATTTGTTGTGTTATAAATTTTAAAGATGGAAATATCATTATTATTTTTCTGCACAAAACTTCTTATATTTGAGATTTTCCTCTCTGGTGAGTTTTGATGAGTTGAAAACTTTCATTGAATCCCAAGATAATGGATTTTTTCTCCAAGTACATGTGTCACAAGCTACTCACGACCTTGATAATCATTGTGTTGGGAGGAATAAACAACAAACACAATGTAATATCATTATTACACAGAGATGCTTTCCCCACAACCCTGAGATGCTCTATGAAACATTTTCTATTATCCCCCAATTTGTCAAATGTGAAGCCAAACATTTTGCTAAGAATAAGTAACGTATTTCTTATGGTAAATCTTACTAGTCCTTAATATTCAAACTGTAAAGTGTTTGGCGATATTTTTGTAAAAGTATTCAAATTTCTATGGATTCTATATTGTTTCTATAAAATTTTGTCTTTTGGCTAAAACAATTCTAGTCTATAGAATTTGAGGAATTAATATTTTTTAAATGCAAACTATTGAATGTTCTTTTGGGGAAAAGCGTAGAAAATTAACGACCCCCATGATTTCCTCCAATTTTTAATCAATTCTTTTAAGAAAATCAAAATTTATAAAAATAAATAAATCTAAACCTAAAATTAAAATAATCTAACTCAACAAAACCTAGACCATTTGTTGGAATATCGTTTATAAATTTCCTCCATTTTCAATGTTATAATGAGTCCAAAGTTATTGATATTTTCCTAAGCCTTTCTACAAGTAACTTCATGGCATCATCATTAGAGAAAGCTATGTCAAACATTCCTAGTTGTGACCTAGTTCCCTTGATCGAAAGTTTAGAATATCCAGGTCATCTAGTATATTATCCATCTCTTATGTGCATGTTGTTTGACATCAACATGTCTAATTCATTTCCAAGCTATTGATGGTGCTAGATGTGCCAACATTCTAGGGATGTCCTCGGTATGAAGTCCCAACTAGACCTTGCACCATTTGGTGTAGGAGTACCATCCGATAGGATGGCCTAGTTGCCATTTAATTAGAGGTTTCCTTAGCTCTTGTTGTTCAGAACATGAGAGCGTTATGTTGGTGTCTTCAAAAAGCGAGGCGAGTGTGCCTACTGAGTGCATAATGTAACTCGTGTCTCAGTTATGTTACTGCAAAGGAGGAGATTAAAGTGAGCCTCTAAGTGATAGGTAATAGTACCACCTAATAAGAGGCACACACAAACCATAAATGTTTGTCTAGTACCCAGCGGCTAGTCCACAACGGATGCAGAAATCATTAGAACCGAAGTGAAGTGGAGAACATGTACAACACCCCGCAGAGTAGTCCACATGGATGTGACAGTCGTTATAACTAAAAAAAAAAGATGGTTTGTCGAGTATCCCATGGATTAGTCCAAAAAATGTGACAGTGGTGACAACCAATACACAAAGATAGTATGTATAGTATCCTGCAGAATAGTCCACAGAGATGAGATATCGGTGATAAGTAATACACAAAGGTGGTATGTCTATTATCCCGTGGAATAGTCCATGGGGATGAGGCAATAGTGATAACCATTATAGCACATTTCCAATAATGTAAGTACTAAAACAACCAAAGTACTTCAACTATCTTAGTACAAGTGAAACAAACATGCATTACAAATGTCGAAAGAATAGTATTACAAACATCTATAAAACATGCATGAAAACATGATGGCCTTAACATGCTTTTGAATTAGGTAAAAGTCCCAAGGCACAAATGTACACCATACATCACTAGTCCCAGTAGTGCGACATTGGAGCCACTCCGCACTCCTCAAGAAATTCACTGTCTACTCTCAAATCTATGTGGGAGGATCCAAGGTGAAAAATTCCTTGCTCATAGAATGGAAAGGGTATATATAGCCAAGGGTGATCCTTAATCCTTGTGACCCTTCGAGTACCCTCATGACCATTAAAATTCCTATGACTTGTCAACTGACATGACTCTTCAACTTCTTATGTATGTCCAATGGACTTTCACTTTCCATTAGATTCAGTTACGACATATATGGCCCATAGTGGTGATGTGGCCTTAACAACACATGACACAACTTGACACAACACCGTTGACATGTAATGGTTGGGTGCTAAGTGATGGATGTACTCTCAGGTGTGCTTTGACTTCTCCTTTACATGGCTTACTGTTGCAGGGTCTTTCATGTTGTTGGTCTTGTAATATCTTTCCATGCATGTGCTCCTTTCGCTTGTTTCTTGATGTGTTTTGTTCATATATCCAGCTGCAAGTAAGTCTTCTAGCATGTACGTTGATCCTTCATCTCATTCATCATATTTCCATGATGTATCAGTGCACATGTTCCTGCAATTCACTCATGATGAGACGACGTCAAATCTAAAACCTCCTAGTCTGGCATGATCCATTATTTTCCATGTTCTAGGCCTGGAACAGATGATAGGTTGGGAGAGGACCCAATAACTAGGCACTGTGTAGTTCCACATGACAGGGAGGAAGGACTAGTCACTGCGACTACAGATACCGCAACTTAGGCTTGAACAAGGAACTCTCAGGTACATTCTTCATTGTCGAGGAAAACTGCACAAAGACAACTCGAAGGCGGAATTGCATAGTTAAGGACACAATTGGCAGCTACATGGTGGGATCCTGAGGGACATCTCTATGCAGCTTCCATGGGGATGACAGGGGAGGATAGCAGAGGGACTAGTGGACAACTCTGCGTAGTTTTTTAGAGCAGTGAGTCCCAATTGAGGGAAGTCACTAGGAGGAAATCTTTTCACAATTATGGGAGTAGTGCAAGTTTAGGTCTCTGCACAATGCAACTTTCCAACATGTAGGAGGAAAACTTGATGATTGTTCTTGCAAAGTGCACAGTTCAGATTGGTAGTGAGGCATTTTCTATACAATTCTCGGAAGGAAGATAGGCTTCTCACCTCTAGGATTGTGTAGTGCAACTCACCCGAAGGATATACTCAAGAACTACACAGTTCGAGATAGGAGGGAAGCACCACTGAGGGTTGAGACTATGCAATGCATCTCAGTCAGGGTCCAATGAAGTGAAGTTGTTTCATTGAGATATTTTTTGGAAATGGATAAGTGTGAGAGGCAAGTGAACTTGTGATGCCCGGACATTGTGATCACACACTTAACATACTTCAACAACATGGAAAAGCATGACCCTCTGCAAGACTGTCTAGAGTTGAAAGTGACAAGTGCGACACGTCGGATAGACCTCAGGATGACCTTGACGACACTTGCATTAATGTGCTTACCATTTTATGTGTGATTGTGACAAGTGTTCACATAGCTAAGACAACCAAAGCACACAAAGACAAACCTTTGAAATCACTAGAACGAGATTGCAAGCATGACAAAGAAATCAAAATTCCAAAAGATGGTAGTTGGTTAAGAAAGAAAAAGGATGCTAAAGACCCTTATAGAGCTCAAGGAATGAGCTCAAGTTTTGGAAAATATCAAAGGATAAACCAAGGAAGGCTCTGAAATTTGAGTGCAAACTAAAATTTTGGAGGGTGTTGTATCTGCTACAACACTTGGTGACACGCTGGTTGAATTTAGCTTCTTTGTTTTGGTTTGTTTTCTAATGCCAAGCATTGGTCTTTCACGGAGTATTGATTCATCGTGCATATTACATCAGCTTCCCCACTTACCCCATGGATATACATGGTTCTCCTTGTACCAACTCTGTTGAACACAACATAAGATTTAAGCAGATCATATTGTTTCGAACTAGGAAGGGTAGTTTGGATCGCGAGCTTAAGATTTTCAGAGTATATTTTTTCATCTCTAGTGTTGCTCCACTATTAGCAAGCCTAGACATTACCTTGGCGGAATCATGCAGGAATATAAGTGTTAAGAAAACAGCTCACAAATAGATATAAAAGATAGATCAACGACTTCAAAATCAACCACTTTGATGGGGCACCCTCCTTTATATCACACCAATGAACAATTCTTGGATGATACAAATGAAAACACCTCCTTTCTTTATATATGAGTCTAAGGGGGTCACAATATAATCAAATCCAACATAAAAATAATAATATAAGGGAACTTCGATAATAATACTGGGCTTTTATGGGGCACAGTAATAACAATATAGGGACAATAGGGGCACAACAATAACAATAAGGGCTAGAATGACAATAATAATGGGGGAATCACTAGTATTATAGGGACCTAACATGCCCCTCTCCTTCAAAAAAATATTACCTCAATGCTTGAGTAGTTCTATATGCTTCTTTATAAAATTCTCATCTTCCCATGCAGAATCGTTAGCGGGCAAGTTTTCCACTTAATGGGATACTCTGAAATTGATCGATTTCGTAGCTATCGAGTTCTTGTTTCTATCACTGCTTTAGGTTCCAATATGATTTTTCCTTCCTTGTCAAGTTCTGGAAATATTGTTTTAACTGGGAGCTTGTAACCTATAAACTTCTTTAAGTATGAAACATGGAAAACTAGGTGCACTCGGTAAGTTGTAGGAAGCTCTAATTTGTATGCCATGGTACCAATCTTTTGCAACACCTTCTATAGGCAATAATACTTTGGTGATAATTTATTATCCTTATTAGCTTTCTTGCGAGATATTTGTTTATATGGTTGTATATGTAGAAATACCCAGTCACCTACATCGAAACTTCTTTCACTACGATGCTAATTTGCCTGTTGTTTCATTCTATTTTGTACCAAAGTGAGGTTATCCTTTAAGAGTTGGAGAACTTGTTATTGATGCTGGATGTGATCTTCCACTGCTTGAACCTTATATTTTTTGTTAAATATGATGTGATGGATGGTGGATACCATCCATAAAGTGCCATAAATAGGGTCATTTTTGTTGCAGTATGGAAGGAAGTGTTATACCACCATTCAGCCAGAGGCAACCATACGACCCATTATGTATGTTTATCAGATAAAAAGCAACGAAAATATCCTTCCAAACATTTTTTTACTATCTAATTTTTCCCATCAGATTGAGGATGATAAGATGAGCTATGAGCTAACTAAGTACCAATACAAGAAATTAATTATGTCCAAAAATTTCCAGCGAAAAAGGAATCTTTATCAATTGCAATAATCTTTGGGTTTCCATGTAGCTTTTGAATTGTTTCCATAAATGCAGTAGAAATTGTATTGGCTTTAAATGGATGAGATAATACAAAAAAGTGTGCATACTTGGTAAGTTTGTCAACTACCACCATGATGACACTCTTTCCTTAAGACTTGAGTAAACTTGTGATAAAATTTGTTGAAACCTCCTCCTAATGTTGAATTGGAATGGAAAAAGGTGCTAATAAACCTGGGGTCTTAATTTTTTCAACATTATTTTGTTGGCAAACCAAACATTCTACCACAAAGTTTGAATATCAGATTTAAGGCCATCAAAAAAAAAAATCCTTCTTAACCTTGTGGTAAGTCTTTAAAACTCCGTAATGCCCTCCTAATGGAGAGGCATGCAATTCCATAAGAATATTTTGTTTGAGTTCAGAATTCTTACATATGTATAGGAAATCTTTATATCATAATGAATAATTTTTCTAGCTAGATGTATCAGATGAAATAGGATCTTGTTGTAACTTTTCAATGAGTGGCCACACTTCTTCGTCATTCTTCCATTCATCCCTTTCTTTGTTTATTCAATCTGGTTGGATAATAGAAATGGCATAAAGTAATGCTTCCACCTACTCATCCTTTCTTGAGAGTGCATTTGCCACAACATTTATCTTCCCTTTTTTGTAGATGATTTCAAATTCATAACCCAACATCTTTGTGACCCATTTTTGCTACTCTTCTGAAAATAATTTTTGTTCTAAAAAGTATTTAAGACTATCATGATCTGTTTCTACCTTGAAATGTCTTCCCATTAGGTAGGGTCATCATTTTTTAAGTCCATGTAGTATTGCCAACATTTCCTTCTCATAAAAAGCTTTGTGTAAATAATTTCCTTTGATTGGAAGGCTTTCGAAAGAAACAAGTCTTTCTTCTTGCATTAAAACAACACCAATTCCATTTCCCAAGGCATCACATTCCACAATAAAGGTTTTTGTGAAGTCCGGCGTAGCTAAGACCGGTGCCTGATACATTGCCTCTTTAAGATGTTCAAAGGCCTTCGTTGCTTCTGGAGTCCATGAAAATGCATCTTTCTTCAATAATGTTGTTAGAGGTGCTCCTATTCTCCCATAATTCTTAACCAAACTTGCGATAATACCCTGTCAACCTAAGAATTCTTTGCAATTTCTTTATGGAGGTGGGGATTTTAATTCCTTAATGGCTTTAATTTTTCTAGGTCTACCTTAACACCTTCATGAGAATAACAATATGACCCAGATATTCCACCTCTTATACTCCAAAGAAACATTTGGAGCTTTTTGCATATAATTGTTTCCCCTCCAATAGTTTTAGCACCATGTCAACATGTTGAGCATCATCCTTCCAAGACTTGTTGTAGATTAGTATATCATCAAAAAATACTAACCCAAATTTTCTAAGTAAGGGTTTGAAAATGGAATTCATCAAACATTGAAATGTAGAAGGTGCATTAGTAAGGCCAAAATGCAGGACCAAAAATTCATAATGACCCTCATGAATTCTAATTGCTGTTTTCGAAATGCCTTCAGTATTCATTCTGAATTGATGATATCTTGAATGAACATCCAACTTGGTGAAGTAAATTGATCCATGAAATTCATCCAATAATTCATCACTGACAGGAATGGGAAATTTAGCTTTAATAGTGAGCTTGTTTAGCTCCCTATAATCCGGACACATGCACCATGATCCATCCTTCTTGTGCACCAATATGACTGGAGTAGGGAAATAATTTTGTCTAGGTTGAATTATACTAGCCTCTGGCATTTCTGCAACTATACATTCAATTTCACTCTTTTGGGCACAGGGATATCGGTAAGACCTGATGTTTGGAGGAACACTTCCTGGAATCAAATGAATAGCATGATTAAGATCACGAATAGGTGGGAGGCCTTAGGGAGTCTCAAATACCTTGGAATGATTGTCCAAGATTTTTTGGAGATCTCGAGAAATAGATGATTTCGATGTGGGAACCTCTAGCGAACATAATTGTGCAATTATGCCTCATTGTTATTTCTTTATAAGCTTTGTCATTCTATTAGATCTTCTTATCTTTCTCAATTTCCCTATGATACCCCTTAATTCAACTTTCTTTCCTTTCGAAAAAAATTCAAGAAACGTTATTGAAAATTGAAAGTTATCGTACCCAATGATTGTAGCCATTGGAATCCTAGTACAACATCAGCACCACCCATTGGAATGGAAAGCATTGGGCTATTCAATACATATTTTCCCATGAATAGCTTGATATTATGGCACTTTCCAGAGTAATTTATGGTTCCTCCACTTGTAACCATCACTTGACACTCCAGTGCTGGATATAGGAAGCAATTCAATTCCTTGGTTATCTTACAATGAATAAAATTATTTATACTGCTCGAATCAATCAACATTATTGCATTTTTCTTCTTGATATTTCCCTTTATCTTGGTAGCTTAAGGAGTGGTAATTACAGCCGACGCATTACAAGAGGCGGTTGGATTCATTTATTCTTTCTCTAGGGTTTGCTCCTAGTGTGTATCCTCTTCACAATATATGTAGAATAATTTCTTCTTGGCCGACTTATGACCTTTAGTATATTTGCTATCACAACTATAAAAAAGCCTTTTTTCTCTTTTTTCTTCCAATTGTTGTGGTGTTAACCTTGTAGGTTGTGGAAGGCTAGGGGAAACAACACTTCCATCTTTATAGTTGTTAGTGGTAGGCTTCCTTGTTGCCATAATTTTGCTTTCCATTTTCTTGCCAAGTTGAATTCCTTCTCCGATGAATTAGATTCCCAAAGTTGAACCTTTTGTTGGATGTTATCCTTTAAAGTCCCTATGAACAAATCAATCTTATGCTCCTCTGGAATATCTTTTACCCTTATATTCAATTTTTGGAAGTCCTTAATGTGCTCCATCATTGAACCCTTTTGCTTGAGATTTATCAATTGGTTAAAAAATATTTTTCTTTTTATATCCTCATAATGTGCCATCATTTCTTCCGTAAAAATTTCCCAAGTGACATTTTGTTTACGAGAGCAATGCCATCGATAACATACAAACTGATTTGGTTCCAAATATAAAGTTTCAATGCATACCTTTTCTATTTTTTGCACATTATGGAGATCGAAATATTGCTCCATCTGTAGTATCCATGTTACGGGATCCTTGCGATCAAACATCCTCATATCAATCTTTGGAACGTGGTGGGTCTTCAATCCAAAGTTAGAGTCTATGAAATCATGACTAACATTTCTTTTGTTCTCATCTTGAGTTTCATTTACTACCCTCTTGCCATTAGTAAGCATTTCTTGTGGCAACTTTGTCAAATTTGTCTTCAAATCTTCCATGTTGCCTTTCAATATTTCTTCTATACCATCCATCTTAGCATCCATGTCATTCATCTTAGCTTCCATGCCATCCATATTAGCTTACATGGCATCCATATTAACTTCCACACCATTCATCTTAGCTTCCATGCCATCCATATTGGCTTCCACATCATTCATCTTAGCTTGCACACCTTTCCTTAAACCATCCATCTTAGCTTCTGTTACGTTTTGTGAGAGTGAAATTTGTTGCACTTGGTATTGTACTTTTGATATATCATGCTACATTTCTTCCTCTTCTTCATGAGTAATGTTAGATCTTTCAGGTTGCTTACTAAGTGTTTCTAGTTTTTTTCTTTGGGGGATCAATTACTAATAATTATGCTTCACTCTACCCTTTGAATCACTTCAAGCTAATTTTTCAACCCAAACTTATGCAAAATTCTAAAAGACTACACACATTTTTTCTTTTTGTAGAAGCTCCATATTGAATCTATTGTATCTTTGTAATTCTAGATCTCTAAGGTCGAAAATTGCGTCCAGTAGTAGCCCTCTGCGTCATGTTTCCAATGCCACCAGTCTTATGGAAATTGGATTCTCCAAGGAAGAGTTATGCCCAATCTCCCAAGATGACCTGATTATATATCCTTTCAGTAGAGCGAATTTGTACAAAGTGCCACATGTCACTTCTTTGACTTTCAGACCTAAAAAAGATACAAAAAACACTAAACTTTGTCCTATTTTTGTAACTTCTTATGAAATTTCAATGCGATGCTCAGAGAGAAGGTTATGATAATTTTCCCAAGGTCACATGTTCTAGATGTAATTCGGGAGCCTGCTAACACCCTAAAGTCCTTGGATCATATCTCTGAAAATATAGCGTGAAATGATCTGAAATTTGGACCCGAGCTTCATCACAATTTTGGCTCAAATTGATTTTAATTTTAGCTTCTAAAACATCACAGAAAAAATTTATAGCGACAATTCCACAACAACCTATTTGGAGCAGCGAAACCCTAGAATCCAAAGCCCTCATACCAAATGTTCAGAAACCAAGTCATAAAAAGATAGAAAAGATAGATCAGGGACATCAAAATCAACCTCTTCGAGGGGGCACCCTCCTTTAATTTACACAAACAAACAATTATTTGATGATACAAATTAAAAAACCTCCTTTCTATATATAGGAGTCTAAGGGGTCACAATATAATCAAACCCGACATAATAATCATAATATAAGGGCACAACAATAACAATAGTGGCCATTTATGGGGAACAATAATAACAATACGGTGACAATAGGGGTACAAAAATAACAATAAGGTATACAATTCGAATAGTAATGGGGGAATCACTTTTATTATAGGGACCTAACAATAAGCATTTCTCCACTGCCATCAAGCTTGGAAAATACCTCGGTGGAGTTGCATGCTTCACTTCTCTACACAGGAAGCATTTCTCTGCTTTCACCTTTGTTGTTTTTCGAGTAGAAGAGGGATGCTGACTTATTAATAGCAAGAGAGGTTGTTCCTTTAGAGAGACATGTAAAGACCTTTGATTTAGGTTTTCTTTCTTAGATTTTCCCCTTCTCCATTTCTACTAGTTGGATAAGCTTGAACATACCAAAGTAGAAGTGTGAGTATAGGCATGACGTTTCTCAAACTGGCACCTGTTCATGGTTTGACCAAAACTCTCCTTACATATGGATCATATTTTATATCAAGACATCATCATCCAAAGGTTACAATCAAACACAAATAAGACAGATCAAGGATTGGCCAAGCACTGCAGTGTCACAAGACACTTTGAACATCAGCCACATACACATTCAAAAGCTAGAATGCAGTGTGGCACAACACTTATTTAGAAAATCAAAATAGCATAAGAGTAAGGAAAACAAAATAGCAAAAGAAAACAACAGATCAAGCAATGAAAAGGCTATGTACATAGTGCGAGCCATGACCCTGGATCATTGAAAGTAACATTTTAAGTCTTAGCCATTTTCAAGGAGAGTGTCAATCTTCCTGTCAAGTGATTGAAGATGATATGTGTGTTGGCGAAGCTTCTCGTCGACTATAAATGGACTAATCCACAAGAATTGAAACTTCATGTGATTTCATTTTTCCTCATGGGGTTTGTCCCACTTTATGACTAAGTCACCCACACTGAATCTAGTACTATGTGTAGACTTTCTGTTGAACCATCTCTTCATACAGTTCTAGTGGAGTGTAATTTTTTCTTTTTCTTTATTCCTTTATTCTTGTAGCTTGTGCAATGTGTCCATCGTACGTTTAACTAACAAACATGACTTGCCTTGGGATTATTGAGACAATTGGAGAGGAGGTAAGTAGTTGTTTGATGGGAGGATGGTTTCTTTTTCAAATACTAGGAATTAGAGGGAGGTATTCAAAGAAGGCTTAGTGGTGACTCCGTCAGCCATAGATCATTCACCAAAGCGGAGTGCTAGTTTTGTTATTCAGAGTAAATGGTATTTTTGATGATGCAGATGAGGTTCTTATTTGTAGACTAAGCAAGACCATTTCCCTATGGGTAGTAATTCTCAAAATGTTTCAGCACAATACCATTTTGTAATGCAAAGTCATAAAGATTCAATGAAGAAAAGTGTGTTGCATTTTCAAAAACAAGTGATGCGAGAACGCCAAGCCTCGAAATGATGTTATGTTGTAGGAAGTTGATGACTTCATCCTCGTTCACTTATTTTAGTGGAACTGCTTCTGTCTACGACATGAAGTAATCAGTAGTAGTTAGAATATAACAATGTTTCTTTCATGAATGTGGGAAAATCTCCCCAATGATATCCAAGCCCCACTGTTGGAATGGTTCTTCCACTGCAACAGGTTGTAGTGGGGATGTCGACCTTTGGTTTCTACCAGGGCATCTACCAATGTAGGGATAGAATGGACACTTGAAAGCATAGGCATGTGCATCCATGAAAAATGTAGGCCAGTAGAAATTGACCCACGTGACCTTGTTCACTATTGTGTTACCCGTGAAGTGTCCCCTGGCTAGTCCGTCATTATCTGAATCATGTGCCTCCAGGAACCTAATAAGTATAACATTTTGGTGCTTTACCTAAATAATTCCATGCATCAACTGATAAGGTAGAGATTTGAGTCAAAGTGCCCTCTTCTTCTACATAGAAAAATGAGAGGGGATGGTGCCATGCTCTAGGTACTAGCTCACTTCTGCATACCAAGAGGATTCATATGAAGTGGGAGGGGTTAACTCAATATTATACATCTCTATTTCTTTCTCCCATCCTGCGAGCTCTTCTTCTTCCTCTTATGCACACATTTCTTTGCTGCTAGTCTGAAAAGATGTGACCCTTGATGGTGTGAATTGGCTTGATGTGAAGATCGTACTCTTGCAGTCATGTCATCCAGTTCACCCTACTTTCACCTAGCTCTTGCTGAACAAGTAGTGTTATGACTGTTGGGTGTGCCACAAAGACAATGCAATGGTTCTTCAACAGGTAGGGGCTGAAATGCCTCACCGCCTTATACACTGCATACGATTGTTTGTCTATGGCAGGTTAGTTAAGTTCGAGGCATTGTAGGTTTTCACTCATGAAGGATATGGGTCATTCTTTATTCAACTTGTCCTTCTGAGTGATCACAACAGCAAGTGAAGTGTCAGAAGCAAAAGTATGGAGAAAGAAATATTTGCTAAAGTTTGGGTTGTATAATGTAGGTGCTTGTGCTAAAGCTTGCTTGATACAGGTGAACACACCCTTTTCCTTATTTCCCCAACTATATACTACATCCTTATTGATCATCTCTTGGATGTGTTTGACAATCTGTGCATAATCAAAGATCACCTTTCTGAGGAAGTTGATCTTCCCCAAGAAAAGCTGAATAACCTTCTTGCTCACTAGGTAAGCAATCTGCATGATTTTCTGAACTCCTAGTTCTACCTTGATCCCTCTTTTAGTAATGATGTGTCTAAGAAGGTTACCCTCGGACACTATGAAGATGCTCTTCTTAGGATTCAAGGATATCTCATATTTTCGACATTGCTTAAAAAAATGATGGTGCAGGTGGTCTGACTATTGTTTAGAGAAGGCTGTCACATAATTGAGGTATACCACTATGTTATGTCCGATGATCCCACCAAATGCGATGTCCATTGCGTGCTAGAATATTGCACCCACGTTCACCAACCCAAGCGGCATTCTACAAAAAGCGAACATACCCCAATTCGTACGAAAGATTATTTTAATTCTATCAGGCTCTGCTATCAAAACCTGGTTGTATCCTGAGAAGTCTTCAAGCAAAGAAATCATCTCTACTCCAAATACTGTCTGAAGTATATGCTCCATCGACAGTAATGGCTAGTCATCCTTGTCTGAGGCGTGGCTGAGATTATGGAAATCTATGCAAAAGAAGAATTCCCTGGACTTCTTTCTAATAGGGGCTAGATTGGAAACCCAAGTGTAATGCCAAATTTTGTAAATGATCTGAGCATCTAGCAACTTAGTTAGTTATTTCTGTATGAGGGCCTCATGTGAAAGATGAACTTTCCTTAGATTCTGCTGAAAAGGCTTGGCCCCTTCCTTGATTCGAACGACGTGCTAGATTATTCACATTCCATATGTCTTTAGGTCATCATATGTCGAAGTGAACACATCACGGTACTGTCTCAAAAGCTGAATGGTGTTGAAGGAAAGTGTAACTAGTTTTGGTATTTGTCAATATAATTTGATATTTTTACTTTTCAAGAAAAAGAAATATTATTTTATATGAATCAGTTTCTTACTCATTATATAGGTATAGGAAAGTCAGAGTCAAAATTATGTTAAAGATCTCCTCTAGAGCATTTATGTAATGTACATGAGTCAACCTAGTGTCAAGTAGCCCTCCAAGACAAGCACCATCATTCAAAAAAGAAGGCTACCAACAAAAAAATGTAAATCTCAGTTATGTCGATCTACAAATAAGTTAAAAGGGTAGCCATGTCGACTCAATTAATGACAAAACGGTTTACACTCATGTTGGCTTATTTATGGAAGAATAAGCACTATATATACCCCATTAGGGTTTGCGCAAAAGAGCAATAAAAATCTGTTAGGTCCCTATAATACTAATGATTACCCCATTACTATCGTATTGTATCCCTTATTAATATTGTTGTGCCACTATTATCCCCATATTGTTATTACTGTGCCCCATAGAATCCCTCTATTGTTATTTTTGTGCCTTTATATTATTATTGTTAGGTCGGCTTGGTTATATTGTCACCCCTTAGATTGATATATATAGAAAGGAGGTTTTGTCATTTGAATCATCCAAGAATCATTCATTTGTGTAATGTACAGGAGGCTCCCCCCTCGAAGAGGCTGAATTCTAAGGCGTTGATCTATTTTTTCTATCTTTTTGTGAGCTGATTTCATAACATTTGGTATCAGAGCTTTGAATTCTAGGGTTGTTCTACTCCAAATAAGTCATCGTGGCATTTGCGCTATAACGTTTTTTCTGTGACGTTTCAGATGCTACAAAAAAAACCCATTTGGGATGAAATCATTCTGAACCACAGATGTTTCCTGGAAAACTAGTGTCTTTTCGATCTGCTAGTACCACTAGGATTGGTAGCTATCCTAGAAACAAACAATCAAAGCAATTTGTGATTTCCTTTATGTATGATAGATAAGGGAGAACCAAAGGGACCAACCTAGATCTTCCGCTTGACTCCTTGCTCGATTTCTCTCTCCCTTGATAGAGCTTGCACATATTCTCCTACTTATCCTGCTCAATGAATACTTGAAGAGACAAAGTAACAAAACACCATCAAAGAATATTGATCTATTATATCATAAACAATGCAGAATCAAAAATACATTGACCATACAATGGCATTCACAAATAACAACATTCAGAAATACACAATTATATGGAGGAAAACCCAAATAACTTTATTAATAATAGAAGGGAGAATTACAACCCAGCTGTCTAATCGAGCATCATCCTCCCAGCATCAAAGCCCTCTTCACCTCATGAAAAGCGAGATCACCCAACAATACAATGCCTTTTCTCAAAGACAAACTATCAACACTTCCTTACAAATTACCAAATTCCAGCCTCTCGATCTCTTAGATGAGGGATCCATTTATAGATGTCTTCAAGGGTGTGAGTCATCTTTGGGTTTTTTTATTAGTGTCATTCCACTTGTTATTCTTGGTTCCACTTGGAGATTTCTTGGATCTCTTACTCATCCCTGGGCGAATTCAGAGAGGCAAGTGTCATAGGAGAAGTTTCTGGAAGATTCCATGAGCATCCACTTAGCAAACTATCTCGAACATTTGTCCATCCTTGCTCATCATACACTACAGAAGGAATCTTTAGTATGCATCACACCTAGCTAGTGTAGAAGTTAGTATGCATTGGACCTTGACAGTGAGGCAGTTAGTATGGTCCAGTTTTGGCCAGTTCTGAGTGGTTTTTCAGGTGGAACTTTTGGGGAATGATGTAATCAGTTGAACATGATCCTTTAGGGTATGAAACAACACTTTTAGGGGTTAAAGATCCCTTAGTTTATCAACATATAATATTGGTGTTGTAGTGCCCAAATATGTCTATAACAGTTGCCCCCTAAAGCATGAAGTCGTAAATCTTTTGATGTCGGGTGAAATGCTTTATTGTGAGGACCTGAGGTATTCAAACTGGAAGGTGACCTGTATAAGATACAACATAATACATCATCATCATATTATTTTAATGATCTATTTGAGGTGAGCATTCCCATGCTGAGCTTTATAAATTCATTTTTGTGTACATAGGACAGATAATCGTCTGTAGTTGTAAACAGGTGATTCTTCATACGAAGAGTCATCTTCCCTGGCCTAGATGACTATCTATGCCAGTTCTGTGTACATTTGATGTCTTTAAATCCCTTAATATATCGCAGGCCGGATGGACGAAACTAGATCTAGGGTCTTCAAAATCATTCAATATTTGCTCGATGTACAATTCGATCCATGTGAAAAGATGTCCTCAAGTCGAAAATGGAAAGACATTGCCTGATTACCAGCCAATAATGTAAGCTGATAATAGGCGGGAGAGGAATCACCGATAATGATAATTACCCTCAAGGTACCATAGTACAATTCACGTGGTGTGAATATATGATCCGATGTCGAACACCATGCAAAATCTTTCGGTCGAAGGCCATCAATGTAAACTTGTCGCCGAAAGTGAGAAACTTGCCATTGAGACATGCAAGCTTCAAAGTATTAAAAGGGTTGTTTCTAAATAAACTTCTTGGATAATGAGTTTATGTCAACAAGAAGTGACCCATCCTAGGAGGGTGTTAATGTATCCCACATCTACAACATGAAACAAAGAAAATGATTTTTTGGAGGTGTAAATGATTGACAACACAAGGTTCATGAATGGCGGTCATGAAAAATGGAGGTAGAAGTTATTGCAATGGATGAGGCATTGATTGGATGGTGAATTCTATGAATGACTTTTCTTGAACATATCAGTGACAATGAGATGGATTGGTAGCATTAACCCCAAAATATGGATGGTGTGGAGGACCAATGGTGATATGACCAGTGAGTGGAATAACCCAACCCGACTCAATCATGGTGATGGAGTGAAGATGTCATGTTCAAGAGCGACCTGCTACCATAAAATTCTTCAAGTTTTCTTCCCTTTTTCCCTAGTCATTGCTGACGAGTACCTCTTTATTCTTGTCAAGCTTGAGGAGGATAACATATGCTTGTTCTATAATTTTCCCTTCCAACAAACCTGTCGCTATGTTTTAGTAAGTCTAGCGACAACGAACCTCGTTCCTGTCTGGGTAGACAAGTTTGTAGCTATTGTTGTAACGAGTTTAACGACAAAGACAAATCAGTCCTTTTCACATTTAGAAAGTTTGAAAAGGGATGAAAAGAGAACTCTAGTAGTTCTTTTTCATAGCATAATCCCTTAAGTCCAAAAAAGATTAAAATAATACAAAAGGGATGACTTTTCCAATCACTTTAGCGAGCCCAAAAAGACAGGCACTCAAACTTTTTCATCAGATATCCATCAGGTTTGAAAACTTTAAAATATACAAGAGGGATGGCACTTCCAGTCACTTTAGCGAGCTGGAGAGGCTAGTTGCTCAACAATCTTTTCATATTTAGCGATTTTGAAAAGGGTTTAAAGTGGACTCATTTTTTTAGGAACGAGTGGTATCCGAGTTAGCAACTGGTTCCGGGTAATCTTGGAACTTCTCAAAACATGGTGATGTGAAGAGAGTGGATAACAAGACCATTCGTTGAAATTGTTCCTCAAAAGGGTAAACAATCAAGTGGAGGCATATGATCGACCAAACAGATGGAGGTGATGGAAGGAACACAACCAAGGTTCAAAAGGCTGATATAATTGCGATCACAAGGGTTATTTACGGAAGGTGGGTTTATTTTTTAATGAGCTTGAACTCTGGGGGAACAGATGCTCAGTGGTAGGTTTAATTTTTAACGAGCTTGAACCATATGCTAACAATGCTCATATTAGCAATCAGAAATGTTTAATTCACCATTTAGTACATTAGATTCTTCCATAGGTCATTAAACCTGCTCAATCACTCCATCAAATTGATTAGAAATACATATATATGCATGATAAATGAATGAAAACTAACATTTTACTTGAAATACGTGAATAATAAACATAAAAAAGTATCTTGACCTCTCATTTTCATTATTTCATTTCGAATTTGGGATTTTGGAGCTCTGGAGTGGTTTTCCCCCTAAAATTTTACTAGCTGACTTCAAGAGATCTGATGGACTATTATCCATGTCCTCAGGACTAGGTAGGAGCTAATGCTGAGCTCTTCATTTTCATTCCATCCTTTCTTGATTTTGAGCAAGTTTCCCCATTCTTCTAGGCCCCTGGGGTTTGAAGAATTTATTCTCTCTTCATCGCACCTATTCTGCATTGAAAGGAACGATGCATATTGAGCTATACACTGGCCAGTCAGTATGCATCTCACCTTGCTCAAAGGCAAGGTGCGATGGGCACAGAAGGGAAGCTTTGCACAATGATTTTTCATGAAATTTTTGCCTGTTTTTGCTCAAATTTGGATCCTAACATAGCCTTTGTCTGTGTTTCAGATATTTGTTAGATCAAGATGGTCATCACATGGCGTGAACATGAACATGAAGAAGAGGACATGATTGCCTTACACAATCAGGACATAGTTATTGCATTACGGAACTGTGGTTTTCTCAAATTCTTCTGCATATCCAGCATGAGGCAACAAATCAGTTTGTTGCAATATTTCCTCGATGCTTGGGATCTGCTTGACCAGGTATTCCAGATCAGAGACAAATCTATTCCATTGACAATCGAGGATACTTACTTCCTGATGGGGTTATCGAGACGGGGTGCCCCTCTTTCACTATCAGGATCCACCCATGGGGTTGAATCTGTGAGAGATTATATCTGACAATTCTGTAGAGATGGATCTCAGCCTAGCAGAGATAGCAAGATCAATATCTAGGATGTCACTGATTGACCCTTGAGGACTATCTTATTTACCTTTGCTAGATTCGCTAGTAGCATGACTCTTCATTTGGCAAACAGATCTTACATGCAGTACGCCATGGAATGCCTGGAACCAAAGGTGTTCAACTAGTGTGAGGCGGTACTTCCTGTTATAAAAGAAAAACTCTCCAAAGTAAAGAATGGAAGATCCAAGAATTTTGGCTATGGTTCCATATTGACTACTTTTGCCTTGGAGAGGATTCCACTAATGCAGCCTCCGTATATTTCACTGGGATTGCCAGCACCGAGGGACCACGGATGTAGAGATGAGTTGATCCTATGACCAGACATGCTCGTCAATCACAGATTTTTTCTCTGATGCCTTCTTTGTGTGGTTTGACTGTCAGGAGATGGTCTTTGTGGAGTATCCATATGTCAGGATGGATTTCTGAGGCGACCCAAATTTGGAGCTACCAACTGGCAAACAGTGGAGTGCGATAGGTAAAAAGATTTGACCATATCTTTATTTATCAGTTTTATAATGCTTTTGTGTTTTAAAATGTTATCAAGATTAATTGAACTCATATATGTATGCAGATATTGGGCCACTGTGACCAGTGGCAAGTCCACTAGTGGCAGCTGATGCTCCAGGAGAATAGGTTATAGGGAGGGTTGTCCTTTGAGATCTGGACATCTTGGAGTCCCTGGCGGTGCTGCAGGATTAGGTTGAGGGCCTTACTCTCGGTATTCAGGATGTTAAGACTGACGAGTTACCTCTGAGGTTACAGTGCCATAGTACTGGTGTGCTAAGTAGATGGACCCGACTCTTGCGCATGATCGCACAGGCGGTGACATGTTATCGCCAGCATCATTAGTCTAGGATGCTTTTCTGCATTCATTTTGAGTTTCATGGTCATCTGACTGATTTTGTCTTGGACACAAAAAATTTTGTAAGAAATATAAACAATTATATATTTTTAATTTTCAGAGTTTTGTTCTGGTTAAATTATGCAATCCCCATGCAAATATTAATGTAAAATGTTTTCAACAATGTAAACTTTGAAACGAAAACTGATACTGTTACCTGTTTCATAGAGATATCAAAAAAGCGACCTGATTTTGAAAAGGGGTGATGCAGAACAAACACATTTTTTTAGAGCATAGTTTTGGCACTTTAATTTTTATGTACATTGCATTTTAGAATGGTAGTGATTTTCATGATGATTTAAAAAAGCGGTAATTCTGCATCAGACCCTTTTTTTAAAAGACCTATTTTTTGACTTTAAATTTTCTAATGTATGAAATGTAAATAATTATTTTGTAAATTTAATAATTTTTGAAGTCGTCATTTTCTTCATATTTTCTTGTTTTTATTTTGATTTTAATTTTTTTGTAGTGAGGTTTTTATTGTTTTGCATTTTTAAATTAGAAGGTCGATAATTTGAATTTTCAATATTCTACATATTATACATCCTTAATTAACTTTTCAATCCACATGAAATAATTGTTTCTAAAAAAATTACTTTTTAACAATGGACATAAAAATAACCATTTTTAACATAAATATAACTAAAAAACTACACAGTTGGATAATTTTTTTCTAGAGTTGACATGTCAAAATCACAATTTATATACGAAAATTTTAACTAAAAATGGTTAACTAATAATTTTTTTATGAATTTCATGCCAAAAAAATAATAATAATCACTTTTTTTTTCAAATCATAATGATTAACTTAAAAATTAATGTGAAAATCACATATTACAAATATTGAACACATAACAGTATCAATTACCATAATCAGAGTCGAATAACAACCGCCCGACTGCCCATGGGGCTGGCTATCTGATTCTCGGAATCGGATAGCCACTGCCCGGCCATCCCCATGGGCGGCCGAGCGGTGGCCATCTGATTCTAAGAATTAGATAGCCACCCCCACAGGTGGCTTGTCGGTGGCTATCTGATTCTGAAAATCAGATAACCACTGCCCAACGACCCATGGGTTTGGCCTGGCGATGGCTATCTAATTCTCAGAATCAGATAGCCACCACCCGACCACCCCCACAGATGGTTGGGCAGTGGCTATCCAATTTCGAGAATCAGATAGCCACCCCCATGGGCAATCAGGTGATGCCTGTTCGATTCCGAGAATTGTACGACCACCCCCACGGGCATTCGGGTGATGACTATTCGATGTCGCGAATTGAATAGCCACCACCACGGGCGGTCGAGCGATGGCTATTCGATTTCAAGAATCAGATAACCACCCCAACCGATGGTCAGGCGATGGCTATCTGATTCTTGGAATCACATAACCATCCCCTGACCACCCTTGAGGTGGATATCCAATTCTCATAATCAGATAGCCATCGCTCGACCGCCCCCACAGCCGACCAAGCGATGGCTATCTGATTCTAAGAATCAAATAACCACCACCCGACCACCCCCACAGGCGGCTGAGTGATGGCTATCTGATTCCGAGAATCGGATATCCACCGCCCAACAACATGTGGGGTGGCTGGGAAGTGGGTATTCAATTCTCATAATCGAATAGCCACTGCCTGACCGCCCATGGGGACAGTGGCCAATAA
>APFE031573971.1:43772-54017 GCA_000404065.3 Pinus taeda | reverse complement strand
AAAAAAAAATGTTATTCGAGCATCAACACTTTTCGTTTTGAGGGTGTTTTTTGCACAATTTTTGCACATAAAAATTTGGCTTTACTAGCATATTTTTTAAATGTTGAAGATTAATCGTAAAAAAAATCAATCATTCCATTATTAGCACTTTTCATTTTCAGGGTGTTTTTGCATAATTTTTACAGAAAAAATTCATTCTCACTGTGATTTTTAAAACATGTCCAAAATTGACCAAAAAAAAAAAAAAAACAACCATCATTCTAGTATACACACTTTGCATGTTTAGCACTATTTTTCATATTTTTTCGGGGTTTTTTGGGCAGAGTTCTCGTTTTGGGTTTATAGTTCTCATTTCAAAGTTTACATTGTTTTTCTTTACAAATGCTGCAAATGTCTATCTAACACATAGTTTGCTAATGAATCAGTTAATGTGTTTAAAATTCTGGAAATATGTTGATATTGAATGGAATCAAACTGTCTTTCCAAAATCTTGACTCAGGAACATGCGATAAATAGATGGGTTCCAAATTGAATAAATGCTGGTAAACTGTAGAATGACGAGTTGTGAATCTAACCTGACAATGAGTTGATGTATACCATCTAAAATGGAATCAAGGAGAAGTTCAATCAATGCGCTAAATTCAGCGATGTTGTTCATCGATCGACCAATACATATCCCCCTGAAACTCACTAACTCACCGCTTGGAGTGAAAATGGCCCAGGCCATAGAAGATAAATTCCACGTACTATGACTAGCTCCATTAGCATACCCAACAAATGGTTTCAAAAAATTTGACATCTACAATCATATGCAAATTGGGTTACCTAACCAAAATGACAACTCTAGAAGAAAACAAAAATGTAACAAAAGTATATATACAAAGAATGTACTATACTTAATCAAGCATAGTAATGCCTAAGATACAACCCATTTCGGGGCTACAACAGTGGAATCCCATCATAATCGACCAACTCGTAGGCTCCTTTTGTCAATACTCATTTAACAATGTAGGGGCCCATCCATAATGGTTCAAATTTGCCTACTCCTAATTTGTCAGAGTCTTGATCGTAAAGAAAGACCAGGTCACCTTCTGAGAAGACACGAGGCTTGACATTTTTGTCAAATTGCACCTTGACACATTTCTTACGTGCTTCGTTAGCCAGCGCGACATCACGACAGGTTTCATCTATGTGGATTAGTTCCAAGAAACAAGCCTCTTCCTCTGAAGTTTCAGGAAGCAGATCAATTGCAAGATTGAGAGATGAAATTTCGCATTGAATTGGTAAGACAGCTTCCATACCATACATCAACTGAAAAGGCGTAAATCCGATTGCATTTCTCACTGAAGTCATATATGCCCACAGAGCTAAGTACAAGATTGAATGCCAATTCTGTTTGTGGACTCCAATAATTCTTTGCAGCATGTGCTTAAGGATATTGTTGATCGCTTCAACTTGTCCGTTAGTCTGCGGATAATATGGAGTAGAACTATCATGGGACAGTCCTAATTTTTTGCAGTCAATTCAACCATCATTTGATTGCCAAAATACGACCAATGATCTATGACTATAGCCTATGGAACATCGAACCTAGAGACTGCATGATTGAAAAAGAAAAGAGTAGCCGTTTCGCCATTGTCGTTTAATGTAGGCATCGCCTGAGCCCATTTTGTAAAATAGTTGACAACGATTGTAATATACCCATGGCCCCCGGCCAAGGTGGTGTTACATGTCATAAAATCAATGCGCCATTTAGCAAATGGACCAACAACAACTACTGGATGTAGTGGTGCAAGTGGTAATATGGTTTTGCGATCAAAAATCTGACAAGCATGTCAACTTCTGACTGCAATTATGCAATCTTTCAATATAGTGGGCCAGAAGTAACCAGCTCGTAAGATATTTTGTGCAACAATGTAACCAGATTGGTGCCCCCCACATGCACCTGAATGACAATCATTCAGAACTTTTTTGGCCTCCTCATGCGTGAGGCACCTTTGCAAAACTGTATCAACACCATGACGGTAAAGTGTATCACCGACGATCATGTAGTCTTTTTCTTGGTATCAAATACGTCGTTGTTCTGAGCGAGAGGTGTTTTCCCTACAAGTTTGGGTTTGTAGATAGATCAATATATCTCCATACCATGGATCACTTGACGATACCAAAAATAGAGTCTCATCCATGATTGCTGCTTTAGATATTAAATCGTTGGATGACGATGGAAGTTCACAAAATAACTCCATAAAGACGAGAGACTTATTTGATTTGGATTTGGTGAATTCCATATCAAACTCTTTCAAAATGGCTATCCATTTGGAATATTTTCCCCCCAGTAATTGACGCGACAGAATGTAGATCATAGGGTTGCAATTTGACATAATGGTAGTTTTGCGAAAGCGTATATAGTGTCGAAATCTTTGTATTGCTTGAACAACTACTGAAGCCAGCTTTTCAACATAGGAGTATATGTTTTCTGTATCATTTAAGTTTCGACTTAAATAGTATATAGAATGTTCTATTCCATCACTTTCTTGCACTAAAACCATAGCGATGGTTGTATCTATGGCGGTGAGATACAAGTTAAAGTATTTTTGATAGTCAGGAGCATACATTAATGATGCCTTTATTAGGGAATCTTTTACATAATTAAAGGAAGCTTCTGCAACCTAATCCCAATTGAAGGGTACTTCTCTTTTCAAAAGATGAGTATAACCTTTAGCAAGTTTGGCGTAATGTGGAATGAACCTCCTCAGAAAGTTTGCATTCCCTTGGAGTTTTTGAATCTGAAGCAAATTTGAAGGTGGACGCATGTCAAGGATTGTGTGAACCTTAGAAACTACAAAACCAAGTAATCGACTGGAACCAACACAAAACAAACACTTGTGTGGATTGAGTTGTACCTTGTAGTGTCGGCAAAGTAGAAATATGGCTCTCAAATGCTTCGGATGATCAGTCTGTTTTCATGAATGAACCGATAAATTGTCAAGATACGATTGAACGATGAGCTTGATGTCATGGAAGGCGTAGTTCATTTCCCTCTGAAAAGTTTCCCCTACGTTCTTCAAACTAAAATTTAATTTACGATATGAAAATGTGCCCCATGGACATATAAATGTAGTCTTTGACTGGTCCTGTGGGCAGATATTGATTTGATTGTATCCAGAAAATCCATCCATAAATGAAAAAATTTTGGATTCGGCACATTCATCAATTATCTAGTCGATGAAGGGTGTAGGATAGTTGTCCTTTGGACAAGCTTGATTTACATCCTTATAATCGAGCAAACTCTAATTCTTCCTTGCTTTTTCATTACAGGAACAATGTTTGATACCCAATCAATGAGAGGAATAGGGTAAATGAAACCAGCATACAAAAGTTTTTCAAATTTTGTCTTAATGCCAACAGCTTTCTTCAGGTGCACCGGTTGAAACCATTGTCATACTAGTTTGACATCTGGATACATATTGATCTCATGTTCAATGATGTTTGAGTCAATGCTTGGCATTTCTTTGTATGACCATGCAAAGACATCTATGAATTCGCGAAGGAGAGTGCAATAAATTTCCAGTTCTGATGAAGAACATGTTTTGTCAACATGAATATTCTCTACAACATTAGGTTTGGTCGAGATATTAATGGCTATAGTTTCTTCAATATTGGACAGATTTCACCCGGAATCCACCGTATTTGCAGTATTTGTTAGAAAACCAAAGACTGAAGGATGATTAAGGTCGCTTGAATAATCTTCATTGTTATCATGAGGGTGGGAACGATGGTGGTAATCTTCCCATGATGTCTCTCCTATCATCATAGACTGAATGGTTCCTTCGGCTATAGGATGTATACGAGACCAAGGATCAGAAGAGGTACCATACTCTAGGGACCTATCTATCCAAACACTTGCTGAGTGTTGACTTGGGTTCGCCGCCCAGGCCCAGAAAATTGATTGCTACAAAGATTCTATGGGGTTTGCGGGAAACACCTCGTGATAATCCACACTATCAAAATGGTCAAAGTTCTTCTTATTCTTTGATGATGTAGAAGGTATCATATGACAGGTTTCCACTGTGGCCACTTCCGCTAGATTACTCAGAAGCAGTAGGGCAAAAGTAACCGTTAATGAAGGGTCTTTAAGGAGACCTACTCTGACATGTTGAATTGATTGAGAACTTCCATGGATCAATGGAATACTTCCTGTAGCTTGTAAACTATTGGGGAAAAGGGTTAGTTGTTCAATGATTGTAATTCCACCTTGGAAGGGAAATGCAATCTTTCTAAAATATGTTGACACAATGGCAGCCATAGCATAAATCCAGGGCCTTCCCAGCAAGATATTGTAGTCAAGGTTTCCATCAATGTCCTTGACTTCAATTTCTACTCTCTTGTCCCCCAGTCCAACTTGAAAGTTACTTAATATCCCATATGGCATGTATGTTCTTCCATTGAATGCTTTTAATGTCTTTGATGATCATGACAAGGGTGGTGAGCCTAAAGTTTTCCAGTAACTCATTCACATAATACTAGTAGATGCCCCCTCATCAATGATTGTTCGATGAATAGTTTTATCAAGGGATTTTAGCTGTATAAGGAAAGTGAGTTGTGCCTATAACTGACGTTGATATCCTTTATGGTTAAAGGCCACAAGATTGGAAACTGCAAGGTCAATCCCACCTATTTTTCATAACAAATCCTTCTTCTGGGAGGGGCAATTTTGCAGTACTTCAAGTGTCGAAATAGCAGACGGCGATTGAGCTAGATCTTTCACTATATTATAATTCTGTGCTGCTCGGGCACAAGGATTAAATGTCGATTTATGTACTACTCCCTTTGGTAGCTTTATAGTTAATTCAGGAATGATGGGCAGAACAACTTTTGGCATAGTTGTTGTCGAACTATTGGGTTGATCTGTAGCCTTGTTATTCGACGACCATGGATTTCCACAATCTTTATTTCTTGTTCATATCAAAGCATCATTTTACTATTTCAAGATGGATAGCATAAGCACATGGGATGGGGAAGCTTGATTGATAGCAACTAGATTGGTTTCTAGTCTGGGAAATAGATTAGTCAACACCACTGAGGTATTTGAAGTCTTTAAAAATTTCACAACCTTAGCTTTATGTGGACAATCTTTCGTCCAATGCTCGTTGTCACATATGAAACATGATTGACTAGGTTTCTTTTGCCTAGTAGGGTTTTTAGAAGATTTTTGAGGAGATGAATTTTCCAGTTTCTTCTTATTATTTTTCCCTTTTTCTTGCCCCCTAGTTGCTTTGGATTTTTTTCCCTTGTCAGATGACATGACATTAATCTCCGAGGCAAGAGGTTCTTCATTTGCTTTTTGACTAGAAACTGCAAGGGCTTTTTTAGATGGAGCCTTTGTAGTTTTCGTGCTTGTGGTACCGATCACGCCATCACCAGCATGAGAGTCCTTGTTTCATTTAGCAGGGGGAGGAATGGAAAATTCTGGTCTAGGAGCATGGGGAATTTTGTCGTAGAGCATGCTAGACTCAGTATAGATCAAGTCTAAAAATTGTGCATGAGAAATGACTAGCTCTTCAGTGAAAACTTCTCCCTTAGCCACATCCTCAGTAATAGAGGGCAATAATGACTTAATAAACCATTCAACTAGAAGTTGATCAGGAACATACATCTTTACCATTCGACGATGACATCGCCAATCATGAATATGATCGGATATGTGAGTGGATGTTATCTGTTTAAAGTTGGTAAGGAGTTTTGTCCCTGTTTCGTACCTTATGGGTAGCTAAAAATGGGTCACAAAGGTAGTGGAAAGGGTGCTGAAGTTATCGAATGAAGCTCTATGCAATTCAATATACCATTTTACTGTCGGACCAATGAGCGTTCTATGAAAAAGGCGAAGCCTAATTGAATCATCGTTTAGGGTGTTAGAGGAGCACCACAAATGAAAGTTCATTACATGAATCGATGGATCATGACCTGGATATCCATTGAATTTAGGAGTATCAGAGGGAAGTTTATGAGGAATCGCTGGCCACCAAGGGGCATAAGCAATTGGATCATTTGTCAGCTAGCTCAAATTTGGTAATTCTAGAGTTGCCACAAAAGGAAATTGTTGATTCAGGTTAGGCAAAACATACCCAGGATAAGATGGAATCACCTTAGCAGTAGGTCTTTGCATACCAGCATAGTGTATCTGATGCTGGTAACTTTGATAAGGTTATTGGACATAACTATTATAGTATGGTTGTTGATAACCATTTTGAAAATGCGGTTATCCATTACCTACAAAGCCTTGTTGCTCAAGTCCTCGGTAGGTTTGCTGAATTTGCGGTTGTTGGTATTGTACCAGCCATGGTTGTTGGACCATTTGTTGTTGCCCAATACTAGAAGATTGACCAAGATGCAGAGTTATCATACCTGTTTGGACCTAAGTCATTCCAGGTAAGGAAGCACTAACCTGAGGTTGTGATTGAGCCGTAGAGACAAAAGGCTATTGTATTGCAACCTGAGAGATTTGAGTATGACACACAACAGGCAGTGCTTTTACTTGTGACACAGTCACGATAGCAGGTGTATTTGGAATATTCAACACAGATTGGGTCGGTTGCATTGAATATACAACCCTTGATTGTTGAGGTAGTATTGGTACCCAACCACTGGATGTAATTCCAGTTTGACCCGAATTTTGTTGTAAACTCTCATATGGGTGTTCTCCAAGAGGGAACAATGAAAAAGCATACTGCCCTCCATATGGCGGCAGTCTAGTGTTCAAAGGATAGGTCGGTCTTTGAAGACTGGATTGCCCAAATTGATATTGGCATGCAGGATCAATTTGCTAAGTTTCAACATAAGAAATACTAGATGGAACTGCAGATGAACAAATAGGAACAGACCATGTTGTCGAAACAACCCCTGAATGGACTCTAGCTAGTGATTGGTAACTAGCCGAGACAGATGGTAGACTAGGAAACATTGTAGGAATGACAAGAGGAAGCTTTGCGGTAGCTGTATCAGATGATACAGTCCTAGATGTTGATGGTTGTTCAGACATATTTACTCTATCCAAAAGATTTTCTAGTGATTCGACACAAACTTGCGATGAAGGTTGATTTAAAGAACTAACTTCAGAATTATAAGGATATAAGTGAATCCCAGTTCCAAAGTGCAACGGGGTACTGGATGGAAGATCCTCTAATATCTCTCCTATTCCAATCAGTCCAGGTGAAAGAGGTAGACCGTCAGGTCCATAAAATACTTCTGGAGCCGAAGAAGGTATTGCTTCTGCAGTGACATATACCAGAGGGGTGACACATCCTGAATTCTGGAAATCAACTTCTAGATGTTCAGGTAAGTGAAACTCAGTCTCTGGATCAGCTCTATCTGGAGTTTTTTTAGGTACATAAGTGTCTACCATTACACTAGTATCAATTCTAATGTCCTCTTACAACTGCGAAATTCCTTCTCTAAAGCTAGATGTACCAGAAATGATCGGAGTAACTGTAGTCTCTAATGATGTTGAAACACAAGTTTCAAATAAATTGGACTCAGTTAAATGAGACTGTTTAGCATGGAATGGTTTTGTTTCCCGAGTCAAAGACAGTTCACTCGCTAGTCTTCGCGAATGACGGGGTTTTGATTAACTTTCCTCCACAACTGCAGATTACTTGACCAACTCAAAATTAAGGGGAAAAATGTTATTCCAAATTTAAATAAATTTTATTGATGCTTCAACACAACTTTACTTTTTCAATTTCTAAGAGTCGAGAAAAAGCTAAAGATGACTCTAGTCCCCTTTGATTTTTAATGAGCCTCAAGTGACAACTGCTTAGATGGACCTTTTATTTTAAGGAGTCAAAAAGGAATGGAAGTGACTACTCTGGAGATCTAGACAAAGGGATCACCAAACCAATCACAAAACTACAAAATACACCTTGGTGATAAATTAAAGGGAAATTACCAAGGACTTATGTACGACAGTCAATCTTCCCGAATGTTGTGTTCACTGAATTGCAATCGATAGGGCAGCAAACGCGGCTTCCTATGGATAAAGGATATAAGCCTATTGTGGTCTCCCAATATATATTCGATGGTATAGGGAGCACAAGTCCGTGCTAGAACTTTTCATATCAAAAAAGAGGAATCACGCAACCTTTGATGAAAGCGATAGTTACTAGATTTTACGACGCTGAAACACGTCTCTAGCCTAGACCTCTAGATGTGTTGCGTTACATTCCAAAGTGTTGTTAAGTTCATTTAAATTTATTTTAGAGTTGATATTGTTTAGAATATTGTCTTTCAAGGTTCACCACGTCATGTAGGTGTAAAATTCCTAAATATGCAATCTAAGATTATAAATAATCATTTTTTATTTTTGGCAATGAAAATCCTAGCTACTAAGGAAAGAAGATTACGATTCTTTCAAACAAAGAGCAAAGAGTAGGCACTAAATGCACTTTTACTAAATCATTTTTTGCACACAGTCTAAATGAAAATCCAAACGTATGTATTTGTTTTTCGTTCCCTTTAATATGAATAATGCTAAAAGGAAAACTAAGTATATATCTGAAATATTTTCTTCAAAGCGACACTTCGACAATTTCTCTTCAAAATGAAAGGAAGACTAAACGAAACTTTTCGATTTCGAATGGAGAATGCTTTTGACACTTCAAGATATCAAAAAATCAAATCGAATACATGAAAAAAATTTCAATTGACTACCCAAGGAAGGAAGACTCAATGACAAAACTTTTTGATACAAAACGATAGTTACGACACTCTTTTGCACCAAAATGACAGTTCGATTTAAGCAACTTTTCGACAATGAATTGCAAATGATGGACAAATACATAAAAACACTTGCTAATCCTAATCAAAGGAGGCTAAACTATGTAAATTAAGGAGGCTTCAACAATGAGGTATTGTTCATAAGCAACAAAACAATTGAACAGAGCTTAAAATAAGGACAAGAAACCCAAATTTCAAGGAGAGAAATAGGACTACTCAGTAATCGCACCTTTGCTTCATACAAACAGGGATGCATCTAACCTGCTACACTCAGGAAGTGTGATGCATACTAGCTTCCAGTGATAGATAGTACGATGGGCCAGGGAGCGCAACCTAGGTGGGTTTTGGCTCAAATTTGTAGCTGAATTCAGTGAGTCAAGCTGAGCTATTATGGACAGTAAAGAACAAATTACAGGGGTATGATCTTGGAAGGTTATTGAGCTACCCACAAGGCATGTAGAATGCTTGTAGTTTAGATGTTCAAATTATAAACTAAACCGGAGATTAACTGAAGTAGCATTCATCTACTTTGCAATTGCAGAGCAAAAGCAGTTGGAAGACTATCTGGCTAACTTCAGGCCTCGTTTGTAGTTTAGAAAACAAACAATCAACAACAAACAACCAAACTATTCGATCCCCAGTGGATCCGCCATTTTGTTTCCAGGAAAACTAATGTCTTTTCGATTTGCTAGTCCCACTAGGATCGGTAGCTATCCTAAAAACAAACAATCAAAGCAATTGGTGATTTCCTTTATGTATGATAGATAAGAGAGAAGCAAGGAACCAACTTGGATCTTCCGCTTAACTCCTTGCTTGATTTCTCTCTCCCTTGATAGAGCTTGCACCTCTTCTCCTACTTATCCCACTCAATGAATACCTATAGAGACAAAGTAACAAAACACCATCAAAGCATCTCGATCTATTATATCATAAAAAATGCAGAATGAAAAATACATTGACCATACAATGGCATTCACAAATAACAACATTCACAGATGCACGATTGTATGGAGGAAAACGCAAAGAAATTTATTAATAATAAAAGGGAGAATTACAACCCAGCTGTCTGATCCAGCATCATCATCCCAGCATCAAAGCCCTCTTCACCTCATGAAAAGCAAGATCACCCAACAATACAATGCCTTTTCTTAAAGACAAACAATCAGCACTTCCTTACAAATTACCAAATTCGAGCCTCTAGATCTCTCAAATGAGGGATCCATTTATAGATGTCTACAAGGGTGCAAGTCATGTCTGGGTTTTTTGGTTACTGTCATTCCACTTGCTATTCTTGGTTCCACTTTGAGATTTCTTGGATCTCTTACTCATCCGTCGGAGAATTCAGAGAGGCAAGTGTCATAGGAGACGTTTCTGGAAGATTCCATGAGCATCCACTTAGCAAACTATCTCGGACATTTGTCCATCCTCACTCATCAAACCCTACAAAAGGCCTCTTCAGTATGCAACATGGTG
>APFE031573971.1:3293-20828 GCA_000404065.3 Pinus taeda | reverse complement strand
AATTGCTACAGGATGTCTCTGAATTGCTACAGGATGGTCTACCGTGGAGGATTGAGGTGAGGAAGAGGTGATGGATGGGTAGGAAGGGATGTGAGAGATAGGGATCAGGCTGGTGATGGCTCAGGGATGGAAGGATGAGATGGAAAATAGGTGGAGGGAGCGTGTTGGAGTGATGGACGTGAAAGGTCAAGGAATGAGGCTACGTGAGGATTAGGAGATTTTTAGGAAAGGGCGGAACGCAGTGTAAGGAAAAGAAACGTGGTTGCATGCAAGGTCAAAACAGAAAGGATGGCAATGAACGAGATGGAGAAGAGTGTAAATGAAACAAATGACCGAAACTGTTGATCAAACCAAGAAAGCATCAACCTACACTAAGTGTACCGTGATTTTATTGAACAGTGATCCAAAACGCAAAGAGAAATACGTATGGGACTGTGATGAAGAGATGTGTGGTTCGTATAAATGACAAGGAAGCATCTAAATCCGAATCATAACTGTGTAAACCAAATTCATGCGTGTTTTTGGTGGTCTGCTAGGGACTGCACCCCAATCTTCAAACGAGATGGCAGTGAGCCTTAACAAATGATTTTTCTGGAGCTCCAATGGATGTCATGTATCATTTGCTACGCTAAACAAGTAAAGGTAATTGTACCATAAATGAAATCTATCTAACTCATAAGAAAACCGAATTACAAGACTGCCATTCAAATTGCATGTGTAAATGAAATGTAAAGTGCTGGAAAAGAACTAAAAACAATACTACAACAGAGGGGATCTATGGCTCTCAGGTTGGGCCCTAACCTGAGAGCTATAGTCTCCTAATAAAACTCAGGAATCGATCACAAACTGTCCTCTTTATTAATAATTCAACGTCATGCCAAACTGGCTTACAGAAAAAGGAAACAAAACTGGACTGATTCCAAAATGATATGATAACCCAAGAGATTCAACAACCATCTAAGGCTACGGCCTCCATATTTATACAAAAAAGTGATGATCCGCCAAGTAGCCTTGATTTTAGGAGCTCGGCTGTCCAACTGAAGTGTAACTGTGGCTTTGTGAGGCAGTCAACAGTTGATGACTGCTGTTCCTGTAGGACAGCTGGCTACTTCTGAGGCTCGGAGGGGAGATTGATTGGAGCTCGGAGTTCTCGGTGGGAATCACGAGGAATGTCCCAATACTGTGGACATCCTTCCACAAAGTCAGCAGTGCCACCTTATGTCTCCTTACTCCTTTTACGTTGTCTTTTGTTCCCCTTTTTTAATGCCAAAACCTGGAATCACAATGCATTAGTCACGTGGATAAAGTTTCTAACCTTCCTCCTACAAACAACATGAAATAACTAAGAAATGCATGCATAAGCAAATAAAGATGAATGGTTTGAGCAAGTAAAGTAGGCCAAAATGAGCCCGAATTGTACCAAAATTGGGGCTCATCACAACACACCTGGCTAGTGTAGAAGTCAGTATGCATCGCACCTTGACAGTGGGGCAGTTAGTATGGTCCAATTTTGGCCAGTTCTAAGTGGTTTTTGAGGTGGAACTTTTGGGGAATGATGTAATCAGTTGACCATGATCCTTTAGGGTATGAAACAACACTTTTAGGGGTTAAAGAGACCTTTGTTTATCAACATATAAGATTGGGGTTGCAGTGCCCAAATATGTCTATAACAGCAAGTCCGAATTTCAGAGCTTTTCGCGCTATATTTGCGGAGATATGATCTAAGGAACTTGGCATTTTTGCAGACTCCCGAATTACATTCCAAACAGATGACCTGGGAAAATAGTCATAGCTTTTGTTTTGAGCATCATATTGAACTTTCGTCAGAAGTTACAGAAAGAGGATGGTTTGTAGTTTCCTATGTATATTTTTTAGATCCTAAGGTCAAAACAGTGACATGTGGCACTTCCTACAAATTCGCTCTTCTGAAAAAGGTATATAATCAGGTCATCTTGGGAGATTGTGGATAACTCTTTCTTGGAGAATATAAATTCGATCAAACTAGTGGCATTGGAAAGAGGACGCAAAGGGCTACCCCATGTCACAATTTTAGAACTAGAAGATTCAAAATTACAAAGATACATTAGATGCATTATCGAGCTGCTACAAAGTGAAAAAAGGTGTGTACATTTTTAAAATATTTTCTTAAGATTAGTTTGAAAAATTATTTTGAAGGAATTCAAAGGGCATAATAAAGCATTATTATGGGTAATTTATTCCCCGAGGAAATAAAATGCAAACACCTAGTAAGAAACCAGAAATCTCTAGCATGACTCATGAAGAAGAGGAAGAAATGCAACATGATATATCAAAATTATGAGACCAAGTGCAACAAATGTAACTCACACAAAAAGTAACAGAATCTAAGATGGATGGTTTAAAGAAAGATGTATAAGCTAAGATATCTAGTGTGGAAGTTGATGAATGATGTGGAACCTAAGATGGATGATTTGAAGATAGATTTGAAGAAAGATTTGAAGGCAAGCATGGAAGATTTGAAGACAGGTTTGACAAATTTTCTACAAAAAATACTTACTAATGGTGAAAGGGTAGTAAAGGAAACTCGTGATGAGAAAGAATAAATGTTAATCATGATTTCATAGACTCTAACATTGTATCTAAGAACCACCATATTCCAAAAATTGATATGAGGAAGTTTGATGGCAAGGATCCCACAACATGGATACTACAAATGGATAAATTTTTCGATCTCAATAATGTGCAAAACACACAAAAGGTATGTATTGCCACTTTATATTTAGAACCAAATCAGTTTGTATGGTATCAATGGCTTTTCTCTTGTAAACAAATTGTCAGTTGGGCAATTTTTACGAAAAAAATAACAACACATTATGAGGATACAAAAAGAAACACATTTTTTAGCCAATTGATAAGTCTCAAACAAAAGGGTTCAATGATGGATCACATTGAGGACTTCGAAAAATTGAACATAAGGGTAAAAGACATTCCAGAGGATCATAGGATTGATGTGTTCATAGGGACTTTATAGGATAATATCCAACATGAGCTTCGCCTTTCGGAACCTAATTCATTGGAGACGGCATTCAGGAAGCAACCACAGTTTTATTCATTATAAGATAGCAAAAGAATTGAATTGCTTCCTCTATCCAACACCTGAGTGTCAAGTGATGGTTGCAAGTGGAGGAATGATAAATTTCTCTGGAAAGTGCCATAATATCAAGCTATCCATGGGATAATATGTATCGAATAACCCAATGCTTTCCATTCCAATGGGAGGTGCTGATATTGTACTAGGAGTCCAATCGCTACAATCCTTGGGTACATTAGCTTTTAACTTTCAAGAACATTTCATGAAATTTTCTATGGAAGGAAAGGAAGTTGAATTAAGGGGTCTTGCAGTGAAACCGAGAAAGCTAATCAGCTCTAACGGTATGAGAAAGCTTCTAAAAAAGGAACAATGGGGTGTAATTTCACAATTATGTTCACTAGATGTTTCCACATCGAAATCATCTATTTCTCCAGATCTCTAAAAAGTCTTGGACAATCATTCCAAGGTATTTGAGACTCCCAAAGGTCTCCCACCTATTTGTGATCATGATCATTTCTATTCATTTTGATTCTAGAAGTGTTCCTCCAAACATCACGCCATACATATATCCTATGCCCAAAGAGTGAAATTGAATATGGTTGTCAGAATGCTAGAGGTTGTTATAATTCAACCTAGTCAAAGTTCTTTCTTTGCTCCAGTAGTATTGGTGCACAGAGGATCGTCTGTGGATCATTGTTTGGATTATAGAACTCAACAAGCTCATATTAAAGATAAGCTTCCCTTCTTGTCATTGATGAATTACTCTAATGAATTGCATGGATCAATACTTCACCAATTTGGATCTTCATTCAGGATATCATTCAAACAAAGAAGACTAAAGACATTCGGAAACAATGTTAGAACTCATGGGTCATTATGAATTTTGTCATTGCTTTTGGCCTACAAGCACCTTCTACATTTGAGGTTTGATGAATTCCATTTTCAAACCCTTCCTTACAAAATTTGTGTTAGTATTTTTTGATGATATACTAATCTACAACAAGTCTTGGAAGGATCATGTTGAACATGTTGACAGGGTGCTCCAACTATTAGAGGAGAAACAATTATATGCAAAAATATCTAAATGTTTCTTTGGAGTACAAGAGGTGGACTATCTGGGTCATATTGAATCTCATGAAGGAGTTAAGGTAGACCATAGCAAAATTAAAGCCATTAAGGAATGGAAAATCCCCACATCCATAAAGAATCTATGAGGATTTCTCGGGTTGACAAGGTATTATCGCAAGTTTGTTGAGAATTATGAGAGAATAGCAGCACCTATAACAACATTATTAAAGAAAGATGCATTTTCATGGACTCCAGAAGCAACAAAGGCCTTCAAACATTTTAAAAAGGAAATGTGCCAAGCACCGATCTTAGCTACATCGAACTTCACAAAAACATTTATTATGGAATGTGATGCTTTAGGAAATGGAATTGGTGCTGTTTTAATGCAAGATGAAAGACCCATTGCTTTTGAAAGCCATCCAATCAAGGGAAAGTTTTTTCACAAAACTATTTATGAGAAGGAAATGTTGGCAATACTACATGCACTTAAGAAATGGTGGCCCTACCTAATGGGAAGACACTTCAAGGTAAAAATGGATCATGATAGCCTTAAATACTTTTTAGAACAAAGATTATCCTCTGAAGAGAAAAAAAAGTGGGTCACAAAGATGTTGGGTTATGACTTTGAAATCATCTACAAAAAAGGAAAGAAAAATGTGGTGGCAGACACACTCTCAAGAAAGGATGAGGATGTGGAAGCATTGGTGTATGCCATTTCTATTATCAACCAGATTGGATAAACAAAGAAAGGGAGGAATGGAAGAATGACGAAGAAGTGTGGGCACTTATTTGAAAGTTACAACAAGATTCTAGTACATCTAATACATTTAGCAGGAAAAATGATTCGTTATGGTACAAAGGTCGCTTATACCTATTTAAGAATTCCCAACTCAAAAAAAGATTCTTATGGAACTGCACGCTTCTCCCTTGGGAGGGCACTCAGGATTTTTAAAAACTTACCATAAGGTTAAGAAGGAAATTTTTTGGGATGGCCTTAAATCAGATATTCAAAAGTTTGTGGCAAAATGTTTGGTTTGCCAACAAAATAAACTTGAAACGATTAATACCCTAGGTCTATTACGACGTTTATCCATTCCAAGCCAACATTGGGAGGAGGATTCAATGGATTTTATCACAGGTTTACCCAAGTCTGAGGGAAAGAGTGTCATCATGGTGGTAGTTGACAAACTTACTTGACATACTTACCAAGTATGCACACTTTTGTGCATTATCACATCCATTTAAAGCCAGTACAGTTTCTACTGCATTTATGGAAACAATTCAAAAGCTACATGGAAACCCAAATATTATTGTAAGTGACAAAGATCCCATTTTCACTGGAAATTTTTGGATAGAATTATTTTCTTGTCTTGGTATTCAGTTAGCTCATAGCTCATCGTATCATCCTCAATCTGATGGGAAAACTGAGATAGTAAACAAATGTTTGGAAGGATATGTTCGTTGCTTTGTATTTGATAAACAGACACAATGGGTCAAACGGTTGTCTCTAGCTGAATGTGGGCATAACACTTCCTTCCATACAATAACAAAAGTGACCCCATTTGTGGCACTTTATGGATATCAGCCACCATCAATCATATCATATTTAAGAGAAAATTCTAAGGTTCAAGCAATTGAACATCACATCGAGCATCAACAACAAGTCCTCCAACTCTTAAAAGATAAGCTCATGTTGGCGCAGAATAGAATGAAACAACAAGCAGATCAAGATTGCAGTGAAAGAAGTTTTGATGTAGGTGACTCGGTATTCCTACGACTACAACCATATAAAAAAATTCTCTCAAGCAAGCTAAGAAGGATAATAATTTATCACCAAAGTATTATGGTCCGTACAAGGTGTTGCAAAAGATTGGTACTATGACATACGAATTGGAGCTTCCTGCAGCTTCTTGACTGCACCCGGTTTTCCATGTTTGATGTTTAAAGAAGGTTATAGGCAACAAGCTCCCAGTTCAAACAATATTTCCATAACTTGACGAGGAAGGAAAAATTATATTCGAACCAGAAGCAATCACAGAAACAAGAACTTAACATCTATGAAATTGATCAATTTCGGAGTATCTCATCAAGTGGAAGAACTTATCTGCTGAAGATTCCACATGGGAGGATGAGAATTTTATACAGAAGCATCCATAACTACTCAAGCATTGAGGACAACACATTTTTGAAGTAGAGGGGCATGTTAGGTAACTATAATACTAGTGATTACCCCATTACTATTGTAGTTGTATCCCTTATTAATATTGTTGTGCCCCTATTGTCCCCATATTGTTATTACTGTGCCCCATAGAATCCCTCTATTGTTAGTTTTGTGCTTTTATATTATTATTGTAAGGTCGGCTGGGTTATATTGTCACCCCTTAGACTCATATATATATAAAGGAGGTTTTGTCATTTGAACCATTCAAGAATCATTCATTTGTGTAATGTAAAGGAGGCTGTCCCCTTGAAGAGGCTGAATTCTAAGGTGTTGATCTATCTTTTCTATATTTTTGTGAGCTGGTTTCATAATAAAATCTCGAACAAGGCTCTGAGATCTCAAATGGGTGCATATAGAATATTGTATGGGTACAAGACAGATTCTCGTATGGGTGCATGATAGTAAGGTGTAGTCTCGATGATATATATAATGAAGTCCTCGCATATCTCTCTGTTGTCTCGGCCTAGTCACAGGGTCACAGTAAGGGCCTTGGTGAAGTATCTATATCATAGACATAGTCATCACTATAATCATGATACCAATAATGATCCTAATGTAGATAAAGATCTCGGTTATAATCCTAGTGGAGATAAGGTCATAGTGGATATCTTGGTGCATTGGTGATATGTTATCAAAGTCATGACGAAGAAAAGGTAGAGTGCAGCTATGATTTCTGTGAGGGAAGAGCTATGGAAAGACAATCATGATCTCAGTGAGTCTAGGAGTAGACCTCATGAATATCTTAGTGGTATGGTGAAGACCTTGGTGAATGTGCAACAATGATGTTGTACCAATGAACATCTTGATATTGCAACAATAATGATGACCTCAACAGTGACAAGGAAGAAGAATGGTATCTTGGTCTTTAAGTGGCATAGAAGGTCAAGTGTCAAGGTCTTCGTGTTCGTCAATTGGAATCTCTACAAGAAGAATTACATGTGGGTTTTCCTCTCCAAGAGGTAGAGGTTTTGGCCTTCATAGAAAACCAAACATCCTGTGTTCTTGTCTCTTTGCTTTTGGTAGCTGTTTGAGGAAGTCAACACACACACCAATAATAAGAAGAAGATCAAGCTAAGATAAATTGTAAAAGCACTTCGCAAATTGTTATCAAGCCTAAAAGGATCCTACTAATATTAATTTCCCTAGATTTTTCAACATGGTATCAGAGGTAACATATAGAATTCAAAAGGAAGTGAAGAGAAAGAGACATACAAGGATCAATCCTCAAGAAGGGCATCAAAGTAAGGTTAAGGGTTTTGTCAAAAGTAAAGGATCAAGTCTAAAAAATTCAGTCTACATCAGCAGAAAATATTTTATCCACAATCATCATCAAAAGGTCATCAAGAACCTCATCAATATGACTACAAAGAAAGATAACTCAAATTCAAATATTATCATCTTGAAGAAGGTCAAAAATCAGAGAACTAATCCTAATGTACACTACAACAAAAGAAAAACATTGTACATTTCACAGTCTCAGTGCTAGCCTCAAAATTTGGGTATCATTACAACCCATGTCATACCACAACAATCTCAATGACTTAAACAGTTTTGATGATTGGTATTGAACAATGTTCGAAGGCCACAAAGATATTTTCTCATGCTAGTCAACTCAAGAAAGGCTCTACTCCAACAAGAAGAATTGCAATAAGGCTACAAAGATATAGAATGACAACATACATTACAACAATATCACTTCAGAAGGAGAACACAATGCCACATCTCAGGTGGACATCGTGATAGTGCTCTCAAAATTCCTGATATCGATTCCATACCCTCACATTCAAGGAATCAAATAATCTCAACATATCATAAAATGTAGTGCTTGGTGCTGAACAATGCAAAGAAATATCAAGAAAGGTTCTAAAACTCTATTGTACTAGGCAGATCAAGTAAGAATCTCATTGAAGTAGATCATTCAAGAAAGGATGAAGGTGAATATTTCACCTTCACATGAAAAGTAAGTATCTTTTCATTCAGTATTCAATTTTGGTTAAATAACTTCATGATTGCAAGGAAATATATGAATTTGATTGTTTATCAAGATTTCTTGCATGAAGAAGGAGAATCGAGAGAGTCCTCTAAGTAACTAAAGTCATTAAAAGGTCTGTTCTAAATTTATGAAAAGGGATATTTAGGAAAAATCACATAGTAAAAATGGAGACATCAAAGTGATGTAAATGATAAACTCATTCTCTTAAAGTGAAATAAAGAATGTCAAATGAAATCTAATCTACATGAAAGTATAAAGGAATCAAAGGATGTCGGATATCTTTACAAGGTCTTATATATAAGATCTAGGAATGAATACAACCATCATTGATGGACTAGAAAGGTAACAAATATCCATGAACAAGAAGGTTACCTCACTCAACAACTTGTACTCTCTATGCAAGATAGAGAAGGACAAGTTGATGGCAAAAATATTGAAGGTTAAAAGAACTCAACCATGTGCAAAAAAAAAGGAAGGCAAGGTTTGTCCTCAAGAAAGACAATATAATTATCGTTAAGATTCAATGCTATAGAAATATTTTAGAGGTTCATATTACTAAAATATGGAGGGAGCTAAAAAAAAGGGCCAATGAAAGAGGGAGTAACAAATCTCTCCTATGAGTAAGATAATATCCCTCACAAAAGGGTCCTATCATAAGATCCTAAATCTTGTATTATAAGATATGACAATGATAATAAGATGCATTATGGTTTCATGGAAGAATTAGAAGCAAGAGCACATGACATCACCATAGGAATCATGAAGGACAAAATCCATGGAAGACAAAAATATAGGGTATATAGATCTTGGGAACCTCTATTAGAAAATTATATATTACGAAGCAATGGAACACATAAATATTGCAGAAATATAAACACAAAAAACGCATAAAACAAGAGAGACACAGATGTATGTGGCTCACCCAGTTTGGGCTACATCCACGGAGAAACAACCAATCCTTCATTTATTATATTATCCAGCAAACTGAAGAGATACAACCTACAACAGATCCATTGTAACTCCCTCTTTTCTCTCAATCTCCTCTCTCTTCCTCACTCAGAACACAAATATACATAGACGCAATACAATTCCCTCATATATAGCAAGGGGTTACCTTCTAGGGAAAAAAACCCTAAATTAAACATAACTTCCACCGTCAGATCTCCGCCTAATGAATGACCCAGATTGACTACAAAATTACAACATTTTACAATGTAGCCGCCCCCATGGAACCCCCCTGCAGTGAATATTTTAGAGGCAGTGTTGCCGCCCCATTTCGAACTGGGGTCCAACACGGCGATACCTTTGAATACAAAATATAATCAAGCTCCACACCTAACAACCTTAGTGGCAATTAAATAAAATAAAGGAGACATCTAAGGGTCATCATACATCAAGTCAAAAAGGAAACATATGCCAGCTAGGGATATGCAAGATCCTCAATGTTCTATGATGGAATGTTCATCGAACAGTTCTCTAAAATAGAGAGGAAGCAAGTGTTTCAATGAGAATTCCAACCTATGGAATCCATGAGATAATGATGTGATGACATGAAGTAGATCAAGGGATTGAAGATCTCTTTAATCAAGGAAGTTGATGGAAGAAGTCTTGATGACTTAAAGGTAAAATAAGGTATGTGTGGTTGTGTTTAATATTATATTGACATTTCATGTGGTTGCAGGTAACATGGATCATTACTTCTACCTTGAGGAGCATGATCAAGAGAGAAAGGATCTCCTCCTTTGAAAGGATGCAGGAATGCATAAGTCACACTAGATGAAATCAACATAATATGTCCTCATATGAATTATGAAGGTGGTTAATACAATTAAGAAACTCTGATTGAAATCACCTAGGAAGGAAATGTGTGAGGAAGGAAGAGATTGTAAGATATTGAACCCTAATGAAGGAAATCAACTTCCAAAGACCAAAACAATTTGAATACGAAATCTCATAGAAATATATGAAGACTCTGATGAAAGTCTGAAAAAGACACTTGACAATGGATATCTTTGGGATATGTGTCAACGTGAATGAAGGATTTTGATACCCATAGGAAGATGTCATGATGAAGATCCATAAACAAGGTACGATTTGATTTAATGTTATGTTTTTATTTCTTGAATAATATGTCGATGAGTGCATGCAAAGCTATTGGAATAAGAGTTGTATGTACTAGATGGAAATTTCCGAGAGAAGCATGATGGGAAATAAGTAGCTATACAACAAGGGTTCTAGATATGTATCAAGAAGGAAACTTTCCATAAAGAGAGGAATTACATGACAAAACCAAGAAGGAAAGTGATCAATGCATGATGCCCTACAAGGAAGATGCTAAACTAAACTCTATGACATCAAGGAAAGAAGTGGGTCAAGCAGCTGAAGGACCCATGAAGAAGAAGTTGCTGATCAAAATAAGAGTCCCTTGTTAAGAAGGAGCTCTGACAGGTTCCTCATCAAGAGGGAGCTTGAATTAGATCACCCTTGATTATAAAGGAGTGATAGTTGTGTTTTTCTATTTCATGTGTCATGAACTAGACCAAGACTAACAATCGTAAGTCTAGGTGAAGGCCATGAGTTGAAATGTAGACACATGATAGACACAACATTCGCGTCTTCACCTGGGAAGAAAGAATGGAGGGTTGGGTAATCATCTAGCATCTGATACTCTTTGAGGATGTGTAGGGCATCCAAGATAAGAGTAGGCAAGAGGACCAATATTGTTTAAGGGTTGGAAACCCAAGATAAGAATATTCCTAGAAGGTCACACTCACTGAAAACCTGGGTGGGTATGTACCTTAAAAGAGAATGATGAAGCTGTCTATAAATCATTGGTTTCACCACCATTGTAGCTCATGATCTCATAGAGAGATGGATTCGTTAGCTAAGGCCTCATACTATGACAATGCTGGTTGACATGATGATATATAGATGGGATTACCAATGTGATTCCTCTTATGATAAATTCTTCAGATTGAGAATAACCAAGTACCATTGTAAATACCTCCCTAGTTAAGAGGGAGTGTTGAAGAAAAGTTTAACTAGGTTTGGTATTTGTCAATATAATTTTTATCTTTGTACTTGTCAAGGAAAAGAAATATTATTTTATATTAATGAGTTTCTTTCTCATTCTATAGGTCTAGGAAAGTCAAAGAGTCAAAATTATGTTAAATAGCTCCTCTTGAACATTTATGTAATGTACATGAGTCAACCTAGTGTCAAGTAGCCCTACAGGAAAAGCACCATCCTTCAAAGAAAAAGACTACCAACAAAATGATGTAAATCTCAGTCATGTCAACCTACAAATTAATTAAAAGGGAGGTCATGTCGGCTAAATTAATGACCCAATCGTTCACAATCATTCGTCACTATTTATCAAAGAATAACCACTATATATACCCCATTTGGGTCTATAAGAAAGACGAAGAAAAATTGCGTACAAGGCTCTGAGATCTCGAATGGGTGTAGATAGAATATCATATGGGTACAAGACATATTCTCATATGGGTGCAGGACATTGAGGTGTAGTCTCGATGATAGATATAGTGAAGTCCTCACATATCTCTCTGTTATCTCGTCCTAGTTAGAGGGTCACATTAAGGATCTCAGTGAAGTATCTATATCATAGACACAGTCATCACTATAATCATGATGTCAATAATGACCCTAATGAATATAAAGATCTCAGTTAAAATCCTAGTGGAGATAAGGTCATAATGCAGATCTCGGTTCATTGGTGAAGATATGTTATCAAAGTCATGATGAAGACAAGGTAGAGTACAACTATGATCTCGGTGAAGGGAAAGTTATGGCAAGACAGTCATAATCTCATTGAGTCTAGGATAATATCTTATGAAGATCTGAGTGGTATGGTGAACACCTCAGTGAAAGTGCAACAATGAAGATCTCAATATTGCAGCAATAATGATTATTTCAACAGTGACAAGGAAGAAGAATGGTGTCTTGGTGTTGCAGTGGCATAGAAGGTCAAGTGTCAAGGCCTTGGTGTTCGTCAATTGGAATATCTATAAGAAGAATTATGTGTGGGTTTTCCTCTCCAAGAGGGAGAGGTTTTATACTTGGAAGAAAGCTAAATATCTTGTATTCTTGTCTCTTTTTTTGTAGCAGCTGATGAAGTCAATGCACACACTAGTAATAAGAAGAAGATCAAGATAAAATAAATTGTAAAAGCACTTCACAATTTTTTATCAAGCCTAGAAGAATCCTACAAATAATAGTTTCCCTATATTCTTCAATACATGAAATCTTGTCGCTTTTGTGATGTACAACATGTACCAATATTTACAAACTTTGGATCCTTGTCCATTCTCAGATTAACCTATTCATGCAACAATATAGAGTTGTGGTTTTTAGCATTCACGGGTCCCTCAAAGCAGTTCTGTAAGTCATACAACTTCTTAACTGATACCACTCCCTTGGGAATGATGTTTCCTTTACTTGTATTAGTTGCGTCCTGCAGAGATTTCTCATGCTTGTCCTCGTCTATCATTGCATCTTTGAAGATGTCAACATTAGCCAGTAAATGCAGTATATGTTGATCATCATAAAAAATGCATAAATTAGTGATGTTATCTAGGATAGATGTTTTATACAAAATCTCAATAGAAAACCTATCACTTAATGGTGACATCCTAGTAGCTGCATTCGCCAAGGCATCTTGAGATGCATTACACATTCTTGGTGCATAAATACTATTGAAAGCTTGGATTCAGAAATGAGTCACCATGGCTCTTGTTGATAACTATTAGGATGGGGTGACACAAAGTGTGTAGTGTTATGTACTTGATTCACCACGATCTCTTAGTCACCAACCACTTTTAGAATAGCAATGTTGAGGCTTATGGCTTTCTGTAAGCCCAACATGACTGCTTCATACTCTGCTGTGTTGTTCATGCACTCAAATCCCAAACAACTAGAGATTAAGTGTACCTGGGTAGGAAAGGAGACCCAAATGTGTGTCTGGTGGGGTAATGGATGGCTCTGCAAGATAGAACCCCAACTATGTTTCCAGAAAGAAATTATTGAACATAAGTTCTGTGAAAGCCAATGATTCATTTTCTCCATTCAAGGGAGTCACATTGTGTTTCATGTATCTCTCTTAAAACACCCAGATCTAGTTATTTCTTCCATTGTATGTAAGCCATAGGTGTGACCAGTAAGTACAAACGTATCCTTGCAGCTTGCTTAACCAATATCTGCTGAGAAACACGTCATATGCTTTTAGGATATCCACAATCACAACATTGATGCATTGATGAACTCGTCTATTGGAAAATAACCAGATGATCACATCGCAAAGTTAACCAATTGTTGGAACACATGTTGTATCAAGTTGGCTGATCTTTGTAGTTGTCTTGATCCATTGGGAATTTATCTTATTAGAGATGGAGAGTGGAATGACATTGACTGATGCACCAGAATCAACCAAACAATTATGGAAATTAAAATTGAAGATTTCAAATGATAACAGGAATGGTGGGAAAAGTGAGTTTACCTCCTCCTTATAGAGCACGTTGAGCATGGATGCAAGTGTGCAAGGAGACTTACTTGACCCCTTGATGGAAGAGGTAGCATTACCTGTAGATTTTTTCCCAAGTGTGCACAGAAGAATGTCCCGTTGACTCGTGATTTTGGTTAACTCATACAACATATGTTTGAATGATACTTCTTCATGTCCTCTACACTGTTGTAAACCAAAGCAGGAAGACTTATCGAGGTGTACGAGGGTAGACTTGTGTTCGTGGTGTCCGGTGAGCTACTCTTGTATTTGGTGCTCACAAACATACTTTTTGTTGTAGTTGTCTTCCCGGACTTTCTCTGAATTTTTGTTTTGATTTGACTGACAGATCTACTATCCTTAGCATGTATTTTATTATTTTATCTCTCGGTACCGTTGAGTTCTCATGTTGTACGGATTGTTTTTATTTGGGGCCGGACCGTCACTCGGAGGGTCCTTCTTGGTGGTGGTCTTCTGGGCTATGCACGAACACTGATACATTTTTATTGCATGCCTAGTACTTGGGATTTCATCAAATGTAGCATCTTATTCATATTCATTGTTTGGCTCATCCTCTTCATTATCCATGAGGTTGTCAAATAGCCATGTGGAAATATTTCTCAACATATGGTTTCACTCCGAGCGTTTTTCATGCTAGAATGAGAATTACGAGTATTTTGCAAGCTTGTCAAGGTTCAAAACCAGGTTGGAGATCTACACGGATTTGGATGGCTGGCTGTTGCTATTTCTTGAAGCCAAATTCTTCTTTGGCGGGTACCTGGAAGGTCTGCTTCTCACGGTTGTCTCGCTCGTCCATCGTTTGAGTTCAACAAATTCAGTATTCAAGGACTTGAGAATACAAGTAAGGTTGTCAATGTCACTTGATTCCTTTTCCTTAGCCTTACTCAGAGAGGCTTGAGACATCTTGCTTGTGTCCTTGGATTCCTTAGCGGATTCATCATTTGTAATGACTCCAATAGCATGCAGGTATTTCTCCATAGCAATAGCTCTTCAAAATTTTATGTCAGGGTTGGTCCCGTAGCTCTCTTAACGAGCTATGCAATGTTGGTTGGCAGTGCAATGTGTAGTATTCAATGGTGATGGAATCATGAGGTCTAGTGTGTGTTGATAACTTGTGCAAAATTTAGTTAAACCTCGGATTGAAATATTTGACCTTCTATTTTTGCTCAATGTTCAGACTACCCAGCTCTTTCAGCAACATGGCGGGGGTCTTGTCTTTATCAAAGCTTTCAAGAAAGATCCTTTTGAACACCCCCTAGGTCTGGATGGAATTTGGTGGAAGGCTATGGTACCATACAGCTTCTCTGTCATCCAAGATACATCGAAAAATTTTGCATGCAACTTTGTCATAACATACCTTGAGTATTTGCAGATGTATGTAGAATCTGTCTAAGTGGTATTGTGCCTTTACTGTCTTGTCAGGGTCATACTTCATTAAAAGCTTCTCTGCATGTCTTGGAATCTTGTACAGGACACTGGGGAGTGAAAATGGGCCTTGAGCCATCCATTCTATATTCTTCTCTATCATGTTGTCCTCTTCTTCGTCCTCCTCATCTTTCGTGGAATCTAATGGTTCTTCCTCTGAATCTATATTTCATCTTTACCTCCACCTCCTTTGCTTCCTTCCCCTCCAGCTCCTACACCGAAACTTGAGCCTAAGAGTAAGAGGTTGTATTCTGCTTTAGCTTTTGTCATCTCTTCAAGAGTGGAAAAGATTGCTTCTTCCACAAATGAGACTAGCACTCTTGTGGGAGTAGTCATTTTCTTCCTTTGTGAATATGGAAGAGTGTACAATCTTGGAATAAGTCCAACAAATTTAGCGAATCGATGGGTCATGGGGCAAACAACATGGATATGATGATATGAAATTTCGCGATTGGGTCTGGGATGTGAGAAATGGCCAACATTAGAGTTGTGCGTAGGGGTAATGGAGTGAGTGCTACTGCCTTGACCAGATGATGGACGAGTCAGTTCAGTGGGATAATCAGCCATAAACTATTGGCAACCCTCCTAGCGCTAGAAATGTTGATGGTGTTGGACATGCCAACATTCAGGGGATATCCTTGGTATGAAGTCCCAACTAGACCTCACATTGTTTCGTGTAGGAGTCCCATGTGGTACGATGGCTCGGTTGCCATTTACTTAGATATTTTCTTATCTCTTGTTGTTCATCACATGAGAGTGTTAGGTTGGTGTCTTCAAAAAGTGAGGTGAGTTTTCCCTGTGAGTGCATAATGTAACTCGTGTCTCACTTATCTTACTGAGAAAGGGGGAGATTAAGGTGAGCCTCTAAGTGAGAGGTAATATTACCACCTAGGAAGAGACACATGTGAACTAGAAAGGTTTGTCAAACACCCAATGAATAGTCCACAGTGGATGTGGTAGTATTTAAAACTAAAATGAAGGGGACAACATGTACACCACCCAATAGAGTAGTCTGCACAGATGTGACAGCCATTATAACCAGAAAATAATGATGGCTTGTCATGTATCCCATCAAGTACTCAAAACGAATATGACAACAATGATAACCAATACACAAAGGTGGTTTGTCTAGTATCTCATGAAATAGTCCATAGGGATGCGACAACATTGATAAACAATATGAAAAGGTGGTATGTCTAGTATCCTGCGAAATAGTCCACATGGATGAGACTGTTGGGGTCCAGGTATGAACAATCTATTCACCCTAATCTATTAATCTGGGTGCAATCCTTTTCAAGGCAACACACAAAGTATATGCAGGGTCAAGGTTACCATTTCTTAACAATGTAAACTTTGAAATGCGAACTATAAACTCAAAACGAGAACATTGGCCAAAAAACCACAAAAAAACCATCAAAAACAATGCTAAAAACAAAAAGTGTGTGTACTGGAACGATGTTTTTATTATTTAGGCATCAATTTTGAACATGTTTTAAAAATGGCAGTGACTACGAAATTTACTTTGAAATTTTCGTCCAAAATATAGCTTCAAAATGAAAGTGATGATACTGGAACAATGGATTTTACTTTTAGGGTCAATTTTCAAAATTTTAAATTTTTTTTAATAAAATCAAATTTTTATGTGTCAAACAAAGTTGTTTATGAGGAAAAAACACATTAATGTTTTTGGTAGAATATTTTTCTTTCCTATGTACAAATTTAACATGTTTTCAACCATAACATGCTAGATACAAAAGAAATTGAAAATTTTTCAACTATAAAATTAAAAAACCATGACATTATGAAAAATTTATATCACTAAATGAATTCAAAAGTCATTATTTGTATATTGAATAAAACATACATTATATCTCTAATTTAATATTGCATTGCATATATTTTAAACAATAAAATTTATCATAATTAAGACATATAATCCAACAACATAAAATGCCTCATAACTTCTCATTTAATGCCATATGGAAAACATTAATTTTATTTGAAGATACGATGCATATATGAGTTATATAAACTGTCTTAAACAATTATTCAAAATTACTCATATTTTATTGCACACCATCAGAATTCACATCTTCGGATGAGTGACTGGATGCTGACAAAGATGTTCCATATTCTTCTCTTTCATCAACTAGTGCCCCATCTGAGTCCACATGCATGCCCAACATTTCAGGTTTCAAAATTCTTCTAGATCTACGACT
>APFE031573968.1:12932-88303 GCA_000404065.3 Pinus taeda | reverse complement strand
AACTATATTAAATGTCATTTTGATAGACTAAATGTTTTTACGTTTTTTTGGATTTAAAATTAGTTAATTAATGAAAAACTCGATAAAAATTGGAGTTTTTTGGCCGTAAAAAATAGCTAATCCACTTTTATAGAGTCATTGTAATATTCATAATTAGGAAAAACAGTAATAAACAAAGCAATAGTTGAAAATTGAAATGCATACACAAAATTCAGAAATATAAGTAAACACCCATGTGATCACCGAAAAACACCGTCCAACTAAGCCATTTTATTATAAATTTGGAGCAATAGTACAGTGGGTATGAAAGGAGTGCACCTAGGCTTACCTCAATGGCAAGCTAGACAAGCCCCCGGTTGGAGAATACACGCCTTGAGGAGAGAGTGAGCTGCGCCAAAAATGCCCTGCGATGCCCAAGAGGAGATGCATTGTTTGCTGGAAAAGATCTATTGAAAGTTGCACCTCTGCTGCTCAAATTCTTTTGCAAAATTAGCACAGGGCTCCTCTCAATAAACCCACCAAAACCCATAAAGGTTTTGTTCTATTTCTGACCTCCGAATATTGGCCCCAAGTACCACATCCTCCTCAAACTCGATGGAAAATACGGCCTGTCCGGAAATGCACTAAAGAAGCCCTCCAATCACTCCAAAAGTGTTGAATTCTAATCACCATATGACTTCCTCAAATTCTCGATACAATCCAACTCCCCAACCCCTTTCATAAACCTCCCACATGTGGCTAGAATTGGTCTCCTACACTAGCATTGGGTGAGAAGAATTCGACCTTCCTCTGTAGAAATTTTGAATAATTTAACACATATTCAACAGAAATTATCCTGATCATGTACTATTGCGGAAAACATACACAATACATAAGCTCCTCTACGTTGATCATCAATATAGCAGCATCAATACCAATAAAACATCAAGAGCATTCACACATTAACACAGTATGTATCCCGGGGAAAGCATCTCGCTAAAAACCCCAACTATCTGTATATTAATGATTGAGTCATGTAACATTACACAGCATAATACTTCTCACAAGTATCTCCACCTCTGTTACACACAATACAGCTCAGATCTGAATCAATCACAGGTTCAAATCTCTTCCGCTGCCATGCCTGCCTCCTCTGCTCAATACCTGCATGAGAACTGATGATAATTCCAAGGCAGCCACGTCTTTCCTTGGCTAAATCACGTGAGTACAAGCTACAATGAAAATACGTGCAAACTCATTGGCATACTCAATCCCCTGATTTGTGCAAGATCTGGTGCACAACTATAGTCACAACTGATAGCAATCTGATTCTCTAACACCTGTCCCTGCTGAACTGAACATGCACTGACATGCAACTGAGTTAACTGATGTATTCATAGTTGTATTATGAGTTAATAACTTGTGAATTAATTAATAACTAATTCACCCAACTCATCTCTAGTCTATTTGCCAGTTAGACTAAATACAACCAGTTTAACAAAGCTAAACTGAACACAATTCCATCAACTGCACCTCCAGTCCACTAAACTCAGCTCACTTGAGTTCTAACTGAAGTCATGCATGCAAATATTCAACTAACCCATAAGAACCACGTATTTCCTTCATGCAATTGCATGTGCCACATCCGTAGCTCGAACTGAAGTGCTTCAAGAGAATAAGATTAAGTTTATAGTCCAAATATTATTGTGAGATAATAATATTTGACTTTTCTATTTTTGACAGCCAGTCTAAAAATAGACTTGATCACTCACACTATGATCACTCACACTTTCATCAAAAATAGAAGTCAATCTATTTTCTCAACTTGATCTATCATCCATAAACAGCAACCTGTAATCCATATACATGATCCATATGTCTAAAAATAGACATAGTCTAAAAATAGACTTGTGCCAAAAATAGCCTGCGGGCCCACTTAGTGAAGGCGACTCCTTTCCACTAAGCTCCATCATCTTGTTGCATATTCAACAAGCATTTCTTGTTGCACACTTTTCAACAGTCTGCATATAGCCTTGAGAAACCCCTTGCTATGAAGTACAATTATGCCAAATACATTGCCAATAAGATACATGACCAATTGTCAAGAATGAATAGGGAGTCAATATTTAAGTATTCTTCATACATCTATCACCTATTCATGTATTATCAAACAGATTGCTTCCAGTGCCCAATCAAGAAGCTAGACTCTCAGGGTGAGAGGAGGTCTGTTATCTTCTGGTCTTCAATCTTCCACCAGGTCCAGAATTCCCCCTACTCATACTGTGAATTTATTGACCAGTTTGTATATCTAGTCACATGCCTCTTAAAGAGGACTCCTCCTACCAGATTGTCCAAGGATATGCAGAAAATCTTGTAGCTATCCAGGAGTTACAAAATAGGTGATTGGTACTTGTACCAAAATCACACAGTCATCAGAATCTATGGTTGTGAGCTCTATCCCTACAGGCTCCCAAAATATTTGCCTATGAGGCTGTTTGCCCTGGAGTACTATAGACAACTTATAAACTTTGATCTGACACACTTCCACAGTGCCAAGAAGAAATCGAACCTAAAGTTCAGAGACCACCTAGGCCCATTTGTCATGAATAAGAAAGATGGTTGGCAAGAAGCTGATCAAATACTGGGGCAACAGCTTAAACTCAAAAGAAGCTTCTGGTGGGTCCCTTATGACCCTGAAGGTTTCTTTAGTGCTAGGAGGGTCAAGTATAGGCTGCTAGCCTATAAGCACTGCCCATAGCCACAAATACAACACTTTTCCAACCAAGATGAATGGGTACCTGAATCAATAGTAGAGGAATCGACTCGGGAAGAAAAAATGGAGCAGACTGTGAAAGATCTGGCAAAAACTCTTGACTTGGATTCTTGTCAACAGGTCTTCTTCAAACAACCAGTCCAAGTAGGAGAAGGCACTTCTACTGCTCCAGCTGCACAGGACACCCAGCAAGCTCCTGCAACAACAACTACAACAAAGGGGAAAGAAAAAATGGATGAACAGCAACAGGCAGAGACATGGTAGCCGAGCACATCAAAGGATCAGCAGTCAGGGCAAGCCCCTTCAAAGCAAACTGAACAACCCCAAATCCCAGTTTTGCAGACTCCTCTCAATGATGAGAGAGGAAAAAAGAGAGATAGAGAGGAGATCACACCTCCAACAGGGTCATCACAGCAACTAGAAGCCAAGAGGCTGAGGATTGACCCTTTAACAGAAGAAGGAGATATCAGTGAGGAACGGGCAGAATGCCACAACAGAGAAAGGCAAACAAGCCAACAGACTGCCACTAGCTCATTTCAGCTAGAACAGGCCCTACAGCACACCACAGAGGTATCCTCCTCAAGACAATAGGGCAAGAAACCAGCTGTAATCAAAGAAGGCTTTATAGAGACAAGGCACAGAATGAATTGGTAAGAGTGCAACTCTATGAGCAATTCTTGAAAACAACTCCAGCCAAAAAACAAAGATTGATGGCTGCCTATGATCCGAAGGAGGAAAAAATGATCTTCACCCATTTGAAGCCTAAAGTCCCACATCCCAAGACCCCTACAGATTACTACAGAACAAACTTGGAGGTCTTTTGCAAAGACATACACCCCATGGATCAGATTGAGCTGCACAAACAGACTGGGGAAATGGTGTATGCAACACTTGTAGACAGGGCAATAGCTGGCCCATCAGCTAAAAGAAACCCTTAAGAATACAAACACACAGCTTGATTTGGAAAGGCTGACTTCTTCTCTAAAGGACAACAGAATAAAGACATTGGAAGACATAATAATTGATTTGGGACATGACCCAAAGGATCCAAAGGGTGTTAGAGCCCTCATGAAGAAGAAAGAGGATGACATTGTTGCACTAAGAAGGCAGGCAAAGTTGCCTCCTACCATTCACCCTCAAACAACAGAACTTGCACAAGAAAAGCAAGTAGAGATGTTATGGAGCTGCTTCTGGTAATGAATCAAAGAATATTACAAATGGAAGCAGAATTAGAGAAAGCACTGCAGGACAAGCAAGGGGAGTCAGCCTCCCAGCCCCCTCAAACATCAACAACTCTTGGACCTACCCCTCCAACACAAGCAGCAGCAGCCCCTCCTGCTATTCCAACACCTACCATAGCTACATCAGCAACAGGAGCAACAGCAGAAGCAACAGCAGCAGCAGAATCCAGCATGAGCATGGAGGACTTGATGAAAGCTGTTAAAGAGCTTGAGACTCAAGTAACTGAAATTAATGATGCCAAGGATAGACTGGCCAAGCTAGAGACCAGTTATGATAAATCAAAGATGACAGTAGTAGAGAAACAAAGGGAAATAAAGGCCTTAGAGGCCAAAGTAAAAACCCTGGAAAATGAATTTCTGCTAGGTAAAACCCTAGCAAAAATAAAGAAGATAATTTGGGCCAAAATTGGCCAATCAATACAGGACCAATGGAGGTCAATTCAGGCAATTTATGAGCAGGTTGAGCTAATAGGTATGGCTCATGTGGAAATACAAATAGCCAGGACAGCACTGGGAATAATGCCCGAGCAAGCCACAAAAATGATACATTTCCTCAATAACCGCACTAGAGAGGAACTAGCAGCTCTAGAGATAAGCAGCAGAACAGAGACAATCCTGACAGCTAAAAAGGTACTGACCTTGAGGAATTTTACTCAAACTTTGGAGAGAAAATGTCAGGAAATGAAAGCAGAGATTGATGAATTCAGGGCAAAGATGACCATATTATAGGATAAAGGACTGCCAAGCCTAGTGACTGGCACAGGACAGCTGCTGTCATATAATTAGTATATGACAAGGATCAACAATTATGTTGAAAATCAGATAACAACATCTAGCAGCTCCACAAAAGAAGCAGGGCCTCCCTCTGGGCAGTCTTTGTATGACAAGTTGGAAAATCTGTTCTTTATTGAAAATGAGATAAATCATCTGTTTGAGGTGCCTCCAAACTTCTACAGATATACAAAGGCAGATGAAACACTGGTGAAAATAAGGAGGCATCAACTACCTCCAGCTGATTGGTGGCAGGCAATGCTGGAAATTCTTCCCAGATAATGCCTCTATGTTATTTCCTTTTTCGAGAAAAATCAAGTTTTCAGTCACGGTACAGGTCAGCAGACAGATCAGCACAGGTATCACAGGGAGCATCCGTACAAGTGACTCACCAACGCACCCAGACAACAGGCTCCATTAACGCAATGTTAAAGGCACAACTACAGCCCACTTTCCAGAGCCATAAAGTCAAAAGCTGTCTGACAAAAAGATAGTGGCCATCTCAGCATTAAATGCTATATTTATGTTTTCATTAACTTTTTTGTAAGAGAGTTGGTGGTGAAATTTATTTCACAATAACTCTCTACTGAGATATTTTGTACCCTATTTTTTGTATATATATCCCCTCAGATAAACGTATTGAGGGTCGGTTGTAGTGTAATTCTTTCTGAAGAGCTCTATTGTATTTCTAAGACATTTTGATAATACAAATTGCTAGTGGAGATTTCTGATTCCTGTGCTGCCTGGAGAGGGAAATGAATAGCTCTGTTTTGTTGCAGATTTCCTGTGTCATTTGCTGAAGCAATAAGTTTCTTTGAACTGTGTATGTGTTTTCTCTGTTTTCCATAATTCTTATGTTTTCATAATCCTAGTAAATAGAGAAAAAGAATAGCCTAGGATTTGTTTTGAACACCCTATGCTCAATCTCTATTTCTAAATATGTTTTCTTCTGGATTAGCCATGGATATAAATTCTTGATTGCTCATGTCTAAACTAATTCTGTCATGGTGAAAATTGTTTAAGAATTCTTAACTGCTCTTAAGCAATAATTTCATTCTTCTTTGTTATCATAGTGAAATATTCTTAACTGCCTTTCACTCACTAATTCCATAATTTCATCAAAAAATCTGGTAAATTGCTTCACATATGCCTATCTGGCTCTGCAGCAACAGTTTGCCTTCATAAATCTACTTTCAGCAGCACAAATACCTCAACTCCATTGCCCAATGGACCAAACAATTCTATAATCTATATTTTCAGTTCTGTCTGGATTCACCAACCCACCAAATTCAAACAAAACAGTACACCATAACTAGCATAAAAACATTCATCAAACAAAGCTAAATTATAAAGAGAGAGCCCTCTCTGGTTGCAGGTAGGCTAGGACCTATAGCTAAAAGATTGGTCAGTGGTTACCTCGGCCATATTCCCTTTAGGAAGAAGGGAACAACCTGAGTGTTAAAATTAATGGCGACTCCGCTGGAGAACTTATGCCAAATTACCAAGTGAAAGGAAATAAGCTTCCTGTTTAAAAGTCCTATCATAAGATATCAAGGAAGGAAAGCTCAGAAGCTGGCTCCAAAGAAGAAATCTCATTATACTAGGTCCAATCCTGACCCTAATCCCCCAGCTATTTTTGAAAACCCCAATTTAATCCCCAAAATCTTAAAGAAGCAAGAACATCTAGGGGAGCTCTTAGATTCAGGTACAGAGCCAAATCAGCAGAGCTATATTCCTACTCCTGTCAAAGCATTAGTTCACCCTCACACTATCCCTACTTATCCTAGTTCTTCATCCACTTCCCAAGGTAGTTTCCCCACTCCTCCATCCCCAACACACCTTACTCCTGCTATCCCTGTTGTTCCAGTTGTTCCAATCCTTCTTGCTATCCCTTGTATCCCTGCAAATATGGCTAGATATGCTCCTTTAGTCCTGCCTGCAAATCCAGGGGCAATGCCCCAAGACTATCAAGGAAAAATCACTTACTTTGATGGTACTGGCACTTATACAGCCCAGCAACACACTAAGAGGATGCAGGACTATTTTGAGAACTATGAGATAGATGATGAAGATGTAAGAATGAAAATTTTTGTGCAAAGCTTGACAGGGGAGGTAAGGAATTGGTTTAGGTCTCTAGTTGCAAACTCTATAGTCAATCCTGATGCCTTATACCTAAGTTTTTTAAACAGATGGGAAAATAAGAAACACCCCCTACACATACTGACAGAGTATGATAACTTGAAAAGGGGCCCACAAGAGACAGTTCAAGATTACTATGCTAGGTTCAACAATGTATATAACGCTATCCCTCAAAACTTGAGACCTCCTCCTGATCTGGCCTTGATCAAATTTCCTGATGGATTTGACCCAGACATGGCATATCAATTAAGAGAAAGAGCACCTCCAAGTCTTGCAGATATGCAGAACATAGCTGTAAGTGTGGAGGCAAATCTAATTGCCAAGAGAACCAGAGCAAAAAATGAGAGAAGAATAACATTCAAAGAGGAACCCTCAACCTTTGACCAAAAACTAGATGCAATCATGAAGGGCATGCAGAGGTTGGGAGATAGAATTGAGACCATGGAGAGAAAGTCCTCTTGGGAAGGACAAACAAGCAACACCACTAGAAATCCAAATTTTAGAAAAAACCAAAACATAAATGTTGGGAGAACTAGTCCTGATCAGAACATCAGACCTCCATTTCAAGAAAATTATGCAGAGGCCTCAACCACTAGTGAACAAATAGAAGGTCCCCACATCAATTTAATGGGTTTGGACAGTGAAGAACAAGTATTCTTAACACAAGATGATCAACAAGCCCAAGACTACAAGCAATTCCAAGCAAAATCTGGTGAGTCATTTGATTTCAGAGAAGGGTATGACACAACAGTCTATGAAGTACACAAACAATACAAGTTAAGAAGTAGAACCATAGATGTAGCTGAGAATACCAAAAAAAAAACACCAAACTACCCAAGAAAACTAGTGATAAAGATGTCTTAACAGAGTCCTCAGACAAAAAACCCCACAAAGAGGTTACAGTGGAAGATGTATCTGATATACAGCCTCCAGTAAAACCTACACCTACACCACTTCTTCCAACAGAAATTTTGGGCAGAGCTCTAGAGAACAGACCCAACCCAAACATGCCCCAAAACAGTATATCTGATCAGGACATGCTCACCCAAAATTCAGCAGAAAAAGAAAAATTTGCTGCTCATAATGTAAAAGTTCAGATGGAAAAACCTTTCAATCTTGAAACAGAAATTGGCAAACTGAAAATTGCAATTCCTCTGTCTGAACTAGCCAAACATGAGGTCTTCAGACAACAAATTAATAGATCATTGCAAGTGCCAGAAAATAGGGATGCAGTTAACATTCTGGATGACCAACGAGAGCTGATTTTTGGCTCAGAAGTCAATGGAAAATCAGGGGATGGAGGAACTCCTCCATTCTATGTAAGCCTAAACATTCATGACAAAGTATTACACAATGCCATGTTTGACTCAGGGGCCTCTCATAACTTAATGCCCAAATCAGTAATGGAAAAACTTGGATTAGACATCACCGGACCCTATAAAGATTTGTTTTCATTTGATTCCAGCCAGGTAAGATGTTTAGGCCTGATCAAAGACCTTTGTGTATCCCTAATCCAATATCCAGCCAAAACAATTCTAATGAATGTAGTAGTGGCTGACATTCCACCTAAATATGGTATGCTCCTATCAAGATCTTGGGGTGCCAAACTCCAAGGATCTTTGCAACTAGACATGTCATATGCCACAATTTCAGTCTTTGGCCAGCCAAAGAGATTGTACTGAGACACACTCATGAAATATGTGGTCAGCAGTCAGGACAAACCCCAAAACTTCCCAATCTACTCCATCCATTCAGATATGGACTCCTTCATACTATACAATGTTGATATATGTCCCAAAACTGAGCTCAAGCTCCTAGAAACAAAGGAAACCAGGGATATGAATGAACAATCCATTGTTTCAGAACAAAAGATCACTAATGTAATCAAAACAAAAGAGTCTGCTAATAGGTCACAAGAATCACCAAAACTAGACTTGCCCACTGAACAAATCTGTAAATCCATTAAAACAAACATTGACCAAGAAACCTTGTGGTATTTAGAATTTGACGGGTCAGTAAATAATCTAGGAGTAGGAGCAGGGGTATGGATACACAATACTCAAAATGACCATGCTCTAGGTCATGCATATAGGCTTAATTTCAGATGCACAAATAACATGGCAGAATACGAAGCCCTCCTACTAGGTCTCAAACTAATTAAGAGTCTAGGAGTGACCAAAGTCTCCATATTGGGGGATTCAAACCTAATTATCCAATAGATAAAGGGAAATTTTGTCACAAATGATCCCAGGTTAAGGTCTTATAGGTTAGCAGTAACAGACTTGCTCAACAACTTCCTAGAATATCAGCTCACCAAAATACCTAGGAACCACAACTTGCATGCTCACAGTTTGGCAACCTTTGCAAGCACATGTAAACTTCCTTTTGGACCTAACCACCAGTTCACTGCTGAGATTAAACACAGTCCTTCTATCCCAGACAATGTAAATAATTGGCAAGTATTTGAGAATGATACTCAGATAAACAATTTTTTAACCATGAAGGAGGAATTCTCAAACTTAAACATTGACACAAGCATTAGGGATGATCAAAACCAAAAATATGAACTAAATACAAGTATATCAGCTGAAACAGCAGATATGATATTACATCCTACAACCTTTGACCCTGCCAATTTACAGAAGCTAAAGATAATAGATCTTGATGAAATTAATGAGGAAGAAACAGAAGTAATTCAATTAAAAGATAATTTCTTACCTACAGGTCTTGCTCCTTTAGAAGACATTTTTGATTCAAATGATCTCTCTAAGAAACCAAAGATGCAACCCATCAATGCAGAAATAGAGGAGTGTAACATTGGGACCATTGAAAATCCCAAAATGATCATGCTTTCTAGAACCTTACCTCCCGATAAAAAATCAGAATACATCAAACTGTTCAAAGAGTTTCAGGATGTGTTTGCCTGGAGCTATGAGGACCTTAAATCCTATGACACTACAGTTATCCAGCACAAAATACCCCTGAAAGAAAACCAAAAACCCTTTAAACAGAAACTAAGAAGAGTTAATTCAGTGCTTCTTCCCCTAATAGAAAAAGAAGTAAAATGAATGTATGAAGCTGGGATTATTGTTCCCATAAGGTTTTCTGAATGGATTTCTAACCTTGTACCTACAAGAAAGAAAACTAGGGAGATAAGACTTTGTGTGGATCTGAGAAATTTAAATAAAGTCTCTCTCAAAGACCACTACCCCTTGCCAAAAATGGATCACATCCTACAAAGGGTAGTGGGAGCTTCAAGGATCTCATTACTGGATGGTTTCTCAGGATTCACTCAAATCTTAGTTCACCCAGATGACCAAGATAAAACAACTTTCACCACACCTTGGGGAACTTTCAAATATGTCAAAATGCCTTTTGGACTCAAGAATGCTAGAGCCACATTTAAAAGGGCAATGGATATAGCCTTTGCCAAAGAAATCCATGATTTCTTAGTAATATACCTTGATGATCTAACAACATTCTCAAAATCAGACCAGGAGCATCTAAAACACCTTAGACAAGTGTTCTTAATTTGCAGAAAATATGGCATTTCTTTAAACCCAAAGAAATCACTATTTGGCCTGGAAGAAGGCAAAATCCTTGGTCATATAATTTCAAAACATGGCATAAGAATTGACCTTGATAGGATTCAAGCTATACTGCAAGTCCCCCATCCAAGAAACATCAAGGAATTACAAGCCTTTTTGGGGAAGATTAATTTCCTAAGAAGATTTATTCCCAACTTGGCTGAGTTGATAAGATTGTTGAACAATATGCTCAAGAAAGATGCCAAGGTCAAATGGACAATTGAGGCTAAACAAGATTTTGAAGAAATCAAGATAGCCCTGACAAAAACACCGGTGCTTACAAGCCCTAGTTTTGATAGGTACTTTATATATTCTCCTTTGCCTCTGAAAATACAATTGCTGTTGTCCTACTACAGAAGGATGACTTGGGATGTGAAAAACCTATTGCCTTTTTTAGTAGAGCCCTTAGGGATGCGCCACTCAAGTAAAAAATCATGGAAAAGCAAGCATATGCCCTGGTAAAAGCCATAAAGGATTTCAAAGTTTATATCCTATACTCTCACATAATTGCATATGTGCCCAATGCAGTAGTCAAAGACATCTTAACTCAAGAGAGAATGGAAGGCAAGAGGGGCAAATGGATTGCCAATATTCTGGAATATGATATAGAAATCAAACCAACAAAACTTATAAAAGGACAAGGGCTAGCTAAACTAATGACTGAAACTAATTTCAAGCCCTTGACATCAATGAACTAGATAACGAACAGGATATGGCGACTCCACAGATCAATCAAGCCTTTTTACAATCACCTTGGTATGCTGACATATGTTTTGTATTATTAAACCTGCAAGCTCCTCCAGGGTTATCCAGAACCAAGAACAGATTTCTAAAATTGAAAGCTGCAAAATTTTGTATCATAGACAATGTTTTATTTTGGAAAAATCATGAAGGTGTCCTACTCAACTGCCTAACTTCAGATGAAGCTGATAAGGTCCTTAGAGAATTTCATGCAGGAGACTATGGAGGACACTTATATTAGAAATCCATAGCTGATAAAATCCTGAGGGCTGGATTTTATTGGCCCTCCTTGTTTACTGATTCAAAAAAGTTTGTAATCTCATGTCAGAAATGTCAGATCTTTGAAGGGAAGAAAAAGTTACTTCCCTTGCCCCTCAGGCCATTTCAACTAAAAAACCATTTCAACAATGGGGCTTAGACTTCATTGGGGAGATTCACCCTTCATCCTCAGGTCAGCATAGATGGATCCTGACAGCTACTGATTACTTCACCAAATGGATAGAGGCCATACCTTATAGACAAGCAAATTATTCAATTATCATACAATTCCTAGAAACCAATATATTGTCTAGATTTGGCTGTCCAGAGAAAAGCATAACGGATAATGCAGCTGCCTTTAAATCCAAGAGAACGATCAGATTTTGTCACAAATATCATATCACCCTAGGTCATTCAACAGCCTATTACCCTCAAGGCAATGGCCTAGCTGAGTCCTCCAATAAAAGCCTAATCAACATCATTAAAAAGGTTTTGGAGGAGAACAAAAACAATTGGCATAAGAAGCTGGTAAATGCACTATGGGTAGATAGGTTGACCACTAAAAGATCTATTTGTACTAGCCCATATGAGTTGGTATATATCCTGGAGGCTATGTTCCCATCATCCCTTGGGATCCTTGTGATCAAATTGCTGCAGGAAATATAGGCTGAACCCAGTGATATCCAGAGAAGGATCAATCAAACAATTCACTTACAACAAACAAGGGAAGAAGTGTATCATAGGACCCAGGTTCTACAGGAGAAGCTTAAAAACGTGTTTGAAAAAAGAACAAAAGCTGAGGACTTTTTCATAGGGAACAAAGTTTTGAAATGGGACTCTAGGAGGGAAGACAAAGGAAAGCATGACAAATTTGACTTTCTGTGGAAAGGGCCATTTGTAATTCAAGTTGTGCAAGGTAACAATATCTTCTTTCTCAAAAGTCTAGATGAGTCAAACAATGATGAAAGCCCAGTGAATGGGAGAATGCTCAAACACTACTATGACCCATGAGCATAGGATAGCCCCATATTGTACATAAATGTCTATATTTTCAAGCATTTTTCTTTTTTACAATAGATATATAGAAGAGCAACTACAACAGATTTTGAAGAATGATCAGCAAAACCATATCAAAAATGACATAGATACATGAAAAGGCTCAATGAACAGAATTGAGCAAGGTCTTCAGAGCAGAAAACCAATGATAGGCAGTGATACATGTTAGCAAGTCATGAAATGTTAATCCAAGCACAAATGAGGTCATGAGACACTGCATACCATCTCACTAGTTGCAGATCAAAGGTGGCAATACTAGAGAAAATTCACTACAGTGAGAAGAAGAAAATAAGGCCATCTGACCTGCTATTCTTGGCTTTCCACCGGGAAAAGCCATCCCCAAGTGGAGCCACTGTTAGGTTCCTATACCAATAGGTTTCATCTCTCATGATTGACAGTGGAAGGGCTAAATATGTTCATCATTGCAGGCTGCAAACGTTCCATATTTTGTGTACATGCTATGAAAATAAAAAAAATAAAAAGAGGGTATGCCTTAAAAGAATAATCAAAAGGCAAGAAAATCAAATGTTCAAAGAGAAAAGTGAAAATGAACCCCAAACTAAAGACCAGGAAAGTGGCCAGTCAAAATGCCACTACTATCTTTTGGGCAGTATCAGTCTCTCCAAATACTGTTGCTAATCATACTTGATGGATGGCCCAATACTCTAAACTGGACCATGCCATGTTTAAATTGCTTGCTGCAGAATAGAGAATGTTCCCTGTCCAAACAGCTCAAGCTTGGCAGATGACTAGCTAGTTAGAGAAATGAAGGTTCCCAACTGCTTAATCTGGGTCCTTGGAAGAAATAAGGGTACATTTTAGATAGGAGGGCAGTCAAAAGAAAAAGAGGACAACCAGGGTCTGCTAATTCAAGTGCACCCACTTCAAAAAGGAGGAAAAAATGTTAGGATTACTAGGATGGGTAAGTAGTGCAAGGTTGCAGAAATGTAGGGCCATAACCAATTGGCTTATTAAGTGCAAAGACTCATGCCACTCAGGGTATTGGCATAAAAGGTAGAGAGTGGAAGACAAGCATTGGAAGCATGTCTAATTTCCCCTATTTTCCCCCAAACTTCATTTACTAACACCCCCAATGACCTTGAGATTTGTTCAAGTGCCCAGTCCCACTTCACTTCATGACAAACTACTGGGTAAAAACATGAAGTTTAATCAAGAAAAGAAGCCACATTTTTTGTGTAAAAAGGCTTTCTTATCATTTCATTTATCTTCAAATTTTAAGTTTTATCCCTTAGAACTCAGTCTTTACCCCTTCACTCACCTCACAAAGCCATATTAACCACTAATGTACTATTTAGCTCCCTAACTCCCCCCTTCCCTAATTCTATTTAGAATCTATGAAAAATTTCCCAAAAAATATGTATAAATACCCTCCCCCTAGCATTATAGCTATATAACCCTTCCTTGGGCAAATATTAACCTATCTGGGGTTGGTATTAACCCCTTTATCCCTAGACTATGGTTTTTTCCAAGAAACTATGGTTAAATGTCAAAAATCCTAAACCCTGCTCTCATTAAACCCATTTACCCCTTTTTTTCCACCCAAAACCCACTTTATTATAAAGTTTTTAATTTAAAAACATTTTTAAAGTGGGGGCCTAACCCGTAAAACCCAAAATCCTAAAGTTTTCTACCCACCCCTACGCCCGATTTAATTAAATTGATTAAATTATTCGGTGGGTCCCCTTTACATTAACGCGACATCATATCATATTCACCACCCACTGCACGATCATCGACCCCGCCCATCTAACGGTGGGCGGTCATTCTCACAGGGGAACTGCCCGACCTTTTGCGTCCGAGGGATTGGCGGTATTGCTGCCGTACCCGCGCCACACGTCGGCCTCCCACGATGTTCGCTGCCCCCCCCTCAATACCATTTACCGCCCTCAGGCCTTCCGGGGAAACCGCTTATCGCCTCCTCCCGCATTGATGTCACGCCCCCGTCAACGTGACGTCACCCCTCCTTTTCCGCCACCATGCCTCCACATCATATCCGTGTCACCTGTCTGCCTGTCCACCCTGCCACCGTGTCACTGCCACCTGGGCACCCACGTCAGCTACCACATCACCCTTTCGTACCCGGGCCCATGATGACGTCAACATGATGTCATCACCAAAAAGGCGCCAATATGCCAAAAATGCATAAAAGGACGAGAATTAACCGTTTTTGGTCATTGTTGTTCATTGTTTTCGGAGCTCCTCTGCATGCGAAAACGACGTGCAACGGTCAAAACACCAATTTCACCCACCAAAGTTGCTGCCGCCTTCATTGTCAACCCGATTACCTGCAATTTGTCCGGTTCAAACGCCTCCTACGCCATAAAAATTAGGTATTTGCCGCAGGCGACCTTCTTACCCGCAATTCTCCTTTGTTCTCCTAATTTCCTGCATAAGAACTCTGTTAAATGCTCCCCATTGATAAATTGGCCACTGAAATTTACTTAAGAAACTAGTCAAACCCCTCCGCGATAAAAATCTTGAAGAAACCCATGCCCCTCTATAAAATTCACCATAAAAGCAATTGAAGGAGCCGAGCTACCGGCTAAAAAACAAACTCAGCAGTCTCCTCACTCCTGTTACAAGAAATTCCCTGGGAACCAGCTAATTAGCTCAAACACACTCTGGTTCTTCAAAAACAGACTGCCCCACAGTTCATTAAACTTGCAAGAGCCTCCTTACACTATCAAGCTGCTCACTGCCAAACAGAAATTAGTAAGCATTCCTCAACATTTGTACCAAACTTGAAAATCCAGTAAGACATCCAGTTAAAACCAGACAATGGCCACTCCAGTTGCTCTGGATGTAGCTCCTGTGAATCCACCTAGCAAAGAACTAGAAGCTATGCCACTGGTGGACAGTGATTTCCTCATTACAAACTTTGTGGCAGAGAGGAATCACCTACAGACCTTTTGCCAACTAAGGAACAGTCACTTGGACAACAGTGACTTGTATGGCATCTGGGAATCCAATCTACCCACCTACTTCCTCCCTTCTGTGAACATTTTTCCTGAAGTCATTCACCTATGTGCAGAAAACTATGACCAGAAGCTCAGAGCTGTGAAGTCTCCATCTGGGAGCATCCTCTTCTACATAACACCAGATTCCATTAACCAGATGTTGAACTACAAGCAGACCTAGCTTCTATACCCCTTCTCCATTAAGTACTTGCTGGATGAGGGCTCCAAGCTCTCTAGCACAGACATGGCTGCAATAGCCAAGAAATTCATGAAGGCAGACTGCCAACCTTCTGGGCCACCCCCTTTTTCTTATGCAGATTTCAATGAGGTAGGCAAGCTGCTGGTGGATATGCTAACCTCTGTGCTGGGGTTCACTACAAATGAACATGTTGATGAAACTATGCTGGTCATGCTGTCTGCATATAGCCTTGAGAAACCCCCTGCTATGAAGTACAATTATGCCAAATACATTACCAATAAGATACATGACCAATTATCAAGATTGAATAGGGAGGAAATATTTAAGTATTCTTCATACATCTATCATGTATTCATGTATTATCAAACAGATTGCTTCCAGTGCCCAATCAAGAAGCTAGACTCTCAGGGTGAGAGGAGGTCGATTATCTTCTGGTCTTCAGTCTTCCACCAGGTCCATAATCCCCCCTACTCATACTATGAATTTATTGACCAGTTTGTCTATCCAGTCACATGCTTCTTAAAGAGGACTCCTCCTACCAGATTGTCCAAGGATATGCAGAAAATCTTGCAGCTATCCAGGAGTTACAAAATAGGTGATTGGTACTTGTACCAAAATCACACAGTCATCAGAATCTATGGTTGTGAGCTCTGTCCCTACAGGCTCCCAAAATATGTGCCTATGAGGTTGTTTGCCTTGGAATACTATAGATAACTTATAAACTCTGATTTGAAACACTTCCACAGTGCCAAGAAGAAAGCCAACCTAAAGTTTAGAGACCACCTAGGCCCATTTGTCATGAAAAATAAAGATGGTTGGCAAGAAGCTGATCAAATACTGGGGCAACAGCTCAAACTCAAAAGAAGCTTCTGGTGGGTCCCTTATGACCCTGAAGGTTTCATCAGTGCTAGGAGGGTCAAGTATAGGCACTAGCCTATAAGCATTGCCCATACCCACAAATACAACACTTTGCCAACCAAGATGAATGGGTACCTGAATCAATAGTAGAGGAATTGACTCATGAAGAGAAAATGGAGCAGACTGTGAAAGATCTGGAAAAAACTCTTGACTTGGATTCTTGTCAACAGGTCTTCTTCAAACAACCAGTCCAAGTAGGAGAAGGCACTTCTACTGCTCCAGCTGCACAGGACACCCAGCAAGCTCCTGCAACAACAACTACAACAAAGGGGAAAGAAAAAATGGATGAACAGCAACAGCCAGAGACAAGGCAGCCCAGCACATCAAAGGATCAACAGTCAGGGCAAGCCCCTTCAGAGCAAACTGAACAACTGCAAATCCCAATTTTACAGACTCCTCTCAATGATGAGAGAGGAAAAAAGAGATAGAGAGGAGATCACACCTCCAACAGGGTCATCACAGCAACCAGAAGCCAAGAGGCCGAGGATTGACCCTGAAACAGAAGAAGGAGATATCAGTGAGGAACGGGCAGAAAGCTACAGCAGAGAAAGGCAAATAAGCTAGCAGACTGCCACTAGCTCATTTAAGCTAGAACAAGCCCTACAGCACACCACAGAGGTATCCTCCTCAAGACAACAGGGCAAGAAACCAGCTGCAATCAAAGAAGGCTTTATAGAGATCAAGGCACATAATGAATTGGTAAGAGTGCAGCTCTATGAGCAATTATTGAAGACAACTCCAGCCAAAAAACAAAGATTGATGGTTGCCTATGATCTGAAGGAGGAAGAAATGATCTTCACCCATTTCAAGCCTAAAGTCCCACATCCCAAGACCCCTGCAGATTACTACAGAACAAACTTGGAGGTCTTTTGCAAAGACATACACCCCATAGATCAGATTGAGCTGCACAAACAGACTGGGGAAATGGTGTATGCAACATTTGCAGACAGGGCAATGCTGGCCCATCAGCTAAAAGAAGCCCTGAAGAATACAAACACACAACTTGATTTGGAAAGGTTGTCTTCTTCTGCAAAGGACAACAGAATAAAGACATTGGAAGACATAATAATTGATTTGGGACATGACCCAAAGGATACAAAGGGTGTTAGAGCCCTCATGAAGAAGAAAGAGGATGACATTGCTGCACTAAGAAGGCAGGCAAAGTTGCCTCCTACCATTCACCCTCAAACAGCAGAACTTGCACAAGAAAAGCAAGTAGATGATGCTATGGAGCTGTTTCTGGTAATGAATCAAAGAATATTACAAATGGAAGCAGAATTAGAGAAAGCACTGCAGGACAAGCAAGGGGAGTCAGCCTCCCAGCCCCCTCAAACATCAACAACTCTTGGACCTGCCCCTCCCACACAAGTAGCAGCAACCCCTCCTGCTATTCCAACACCTACCACAACTACATCAGCAACAGGAGCAACAGCAGCAGCAGAATCCAGCATGAGCATGGAGGACTTGATGAAAGCTGTTAAAGAGCTTGAGACTCAAGTAACTGAAATTAATGATGCCAAGGATAGACTGGCCAAGATGGAGACCAGTTATGATAAATCAAAGATGATAGTAGCAGAGAAACAAAGGGAAATAAAGGCCTTAGAGGCCAAAGTAAAAACCCTGGAAAATGAATTGCTGCTAGGTAAAACCCTAGCAGAAATAAAGAAGATAATTTGGGCCAAAGTTGGCCAATCAATACAAGAACAATGGAGGTCAATTCAGGCAATTTATGAGCAGGTTGAGCTAATAGGTATGGATCATGTGGAAATACAAAGAGCCGGGACAACACTGGGAATAATGCCTGAGCAAGCCACCAAAATGATACATTTCCTCAATAACCGTACTAGAGAGGAACTGGCAGCTCTAGAGATAAGCAGCAGAACATAGACAATCCTGACAGCTAAAAAGGTACTGACCTTGAGGAATTTTACTCAAACTCTGGAGAGAAAATGTTAGGAAATGAAAGCATAGATTGATGAATTCAGGGCAAAGATGACCATATTACAGGATAAAGGACTGCCAAGCCTAGTGACTGGCATAGGATAGCTGCTGTCATATGATCAGTATATGACAAGGATCAACAATTATGTTGAAAATCAGATAACAACATCTAACAGTTCCACAGAAGAAGCAGGGCCTCCCTCTGGGCAGTCTTTGTATGATAAGTTGGAAAATCTATTCTTTATTGAACATGAGATAAATCATCTGTTTGAGGTGCCTCCAAATTTCTACAGATATACAGAGGCAGATGAAACACTGGTGAAAATAAGGAGGCATCAGCTACCTCCAGCTGATTGGTGGCAGGCAATGCTGGAAATTCTTCCCAGATAATGCCTCTATGTTATTTCCTTTTTTGAGAAAAATCAAGTTTTCAGTCACGGTACCGGTCAGCAGACAGATCAGCACAGGTATCACAGGGAGCATCCGTACAAGTCACTCACCAACGCACCCAGACAGCAGGCTCAATTAACGCAAAGTTAAAGGCACAGATACAACCCACTTTCCAGAGCCATAAAGTCAAAAGCTGTCTGATAGAAAGATAGCGGCCATCTCAGCATTAAATGCTATATTTATGTTTTCATTAACTTTTTTGTAAGAGAGTTGGTGGTGCAATTTATTGCACAATAACTCTCTACTGAGATATTTTGTACCCTACTTTTTGTATATATATCCCCTCAGATAAATGTATTGAGGGTCGGTTGTAGTGTAATTCTTTCTGAAGAGCTCTATTGTATTTCCGAGACATTTTGATAATACAAATTGCTGGTGGATATTTCTGATTCCTGTGCTGTCTGGAGAGGGAAATTAATAGCTCTGTTTTGTTGCAGAATTCCTGTGTCATTTGCTGAAGCAATAAGTTTCTCTGGACTGTGTATGTGTTTTCTCTGTTTTCCATAATTCTTATGTTCTCATAATCCTAGTAAATAGAGAAAAAGAATAGCCTAGGATTTGTTTTGAACACCCTATGCTCAATCTCTATTTCTAAATATGTTTTCTTATGGATTAGCCATGGATATGAATTCTTGATTGCTCATTTCTAAACTAATTCTGTCATGGTGAAAATTGTTTAAGAATTCTTAACTGCTCTTAAGCAATAATTTCATTCTTTTTTGTTATCATAGTGAAAGATTCTTAACTACCTTTCACTCACTAATTCCATAATTTCATCAAAAAATCTGGTAAATTGCTTCACATATGCCTATCTTGCTCTGCAGCAACACTCTACCTTCATAAATCTACTTTCAGCAGCACAAATACCTCAACTCCATTGCCCAATGGACCAAACTGTTCTATGATCTATATTTTCAGTTCTTTCTGGATTCACCAACCCACCAAATTCAAACAAAACAGTACACCATAACTAGCCTAAAAACATTCATCAAACAAAACTAAATTATAAAGAGAGAGCCCTCTCTGGTTGCAGGTAGGCTAGGACCTGTAGCTAAAAGATTGGTCAGTGGTTACCTCGGTCGTATTCCCTTTAGGAAGCAGGGAACAACCTGAGTGTTAACAACCACTTCCAGAATCAACAATGCACTTTCATCAATCATTGACATTTGAAATTTATATTAATAAACATGAGTCCTAAATATCATGGGTGGAAAGAATTTGTTCTGAATTGAATGTTAGAAAAAGCATTTTTTCTTTGCATACGCTAACTTTGAAGAACACAATCCATTGTATGCAAAAACCTCTCAAGATTTCATTGTATGCAATTCTGCATTCCATCGAATCTATTAATAATAAAATAAGCACTGCTCTTGTGCACAATCTACAAATATCAAAATGCATTACAATTAAAAGATCACCATGCACTTCCCTCACTCCGCACAAATTTCACACGTGCATTTGTTCTCCACTTAACTTCCACACATGAAAAAACACCTCTGCACAACATCCTTTGCACAATTACTTCTATACTCATTAATGCCCTCGATCATTTCCATTCAAAACTAATATTAATTAATGATCATATGTTGTGAAATATGTCCCTAAATAAGAATTAAAAAAGGGATTTTTATATTTATTATTTTAATAAACTTTCACAAAACCTCTACATAACATCTGGACATGATTAACCACCTCCGTACAACTTCATCCACACAACTACTTCTTCACTTAATAACACCGTTTGATAAGTCATTAACATTCAAAAATCTACACACACTGCCTCTGAACATCTAGCTTTGCACAACTATGGAAAAATGTTCCTAAATAATAATTAAAAAAAGACTTTTATATTTATTATTTTAATAGACTTTTCACGAAGCCTTATGCACAATCGTTTTACCATACAACACTTTTTCTTCACATGGATTAAAAAGAAATTTTATTTAGAACCCCCATCTATGCAAAACATCCCTAGTTCTCGTGTCATTGAGCAAAGCACTAACATACCAATCCCTCGCAATTGCATTTCACATGGATTGAAAACAAAATTGATTTAATATTGTATAATAGGAGTAGCCTTTATATTCCAAAAATTACAATAATTGTTAAGAAAAATGATATTAGCTCCCTTTGCATCCTTGTCAGTGTCAAAGCACCCTAGTTCTCTCGCACATACTCTGTCCTTTGCGCACTTAACTTTTCACACAATAAAACTGTACCAATGACTGCATCATTCATCAATATCATAATACTCACTATGAAAAGGACCCCATTGCACTTCTCCCACATATACTCTATCGTTTGCACAAGTAAACATAATAATATTAATTTGACATTTGTTAACCACCCCCTGCAAGCGCATATGTAAACAACTTGCAACTGCATCAGTTCTCACATCCTTGAACAAGCCACTAACATAACAGTGTCCTACAACCACATCAATCGTTGCATCGTTGAGCACAGTGCTAACATAACAGTGACAACATTAGAGACTCACCAACACAATTGCCACTCACAAAAGTACTTTTATTTTAATTTTAAAATGAATTATTAGGCATCGAAAAAATATGAAAATAAAACACATTCCACTAGGGGTATTATGTTCCATCTTAGCTTCCTTAGCCAATTGGAAATTAGAAATAACATTTACTAAAAATTCAAAAAATATTTTTGAGTTTATGTAAAAATAGAAATTTTAAGCATTATCTCGAAACTTTGGTTAAAATTGCAAAACACAGCCAAATAATGTGCATTCAACGCAACTTGTTCATGAACTGAATGCTATAATCCTTGATGAAGTAGGGACTAACAAGAATTACTTCAAGTGTAGCTATCTATATAGTACTCCCTTGCTCTAATGAATAGCATAACAAAAAATGGGGAGCCTCAGTCCTAATGAGTAGGTTGAGAAAGAAGTCATGTATTAGTAAGTAATTTAATAAAGTTTTTCAACGAATTGGTGAAGTGTAGTTATATGGAACTCCTTTGCTCTAGTAAGAAGGTTCACAAAGAAATGGGGGCTTCTCTCCTAATAAGTAGGTTGGATATTAAGTCATGTAATAGTGAATAGTTTAGTGAACGTTTTGAATTAATTGTTGCGTGTTTTTCTTAGTTGATAAAGTAATAATTTTGTAACATGATATATATCTATATATATATATATATATATATATATATATATATATATATATATATATATATATATTATATATATATATATATATATATATATATATATATATATATATATATATATTGTGGTAGAATTTAAAATTTATTCATAAAAAATTTCATTTCATAAACCTCAATTTAAAATTTTCATAATATTAGATGAAGAATTAATGTTAGCAATATATTTGAATTTGACTTAAATTTGAAACATTAAATATGTGAAGTGTAAAGTTAATTGTTAATTTCATGATTTCAATATCTAATTTACAACTAGCTCAACGATATAAATAAATGACTAGTAAAAGCCTATAGATATTAATCCATAATAAGCATCAAAACACTTATTTCATGATACATACATTGCTAAAATTGAAAAAGAAAAATATAAAAATGAACTAAATTATGATTTTTATTTTAAATTATTATTATAAATATTTAATATAAAAGAATTAATATAAGTTAAACATATGTTGATTTTGGGAAAAAGGAATGGAACAAGATTATTAATCGTGGAGATATAACTCGACTTTACGATGAAGATTCTGTATCTATAAATATATTGTGTTACAATATCATGTGTCAAATATAAAAATATGATTAGTGTATTTGAAATATACTAATATGATAGTGTATTTGTCACACAAGGTATTTGTCACACAAGGTATTTGTGAATCATTAAAGTCAAATAATCCTGATTAATTGCATTTAGAGGCAGACTCCAACATAGTATGGAAGAGATGTTGGAATGTTATGTTATGTAAAGATTTTCTCATTTAAATTACATAAAATTAAAAATAAAAATAAAATAAAATGATAAAATTATTAATTATTAATTATTAATTATTATTAATTAAACTAACTTATATCCATCTTAACTTCATATCTATTAAGTGTCAAGAGCGATTCAATCTCTTGAGATGCAAAATTTTGCACAAAAAAAGGGTTTTCACCTTCAAAGATTTGATCCCTCTAGGTACTTGGAGTTAAGATGGATCTAATTTGGTTATTAAGAGTAACCCATTCATAGAGTGACATTTATACAAAGCATACATGATCCACAGATAGAGTAACAATCAAACCTCTTTATTTACAAAATAAATCTCCTTTAAGGGATAATAAATTAAACTAGATTAGCCATATAAATTGAATGAGTAGTAAACACCAATAGGCATCAATCCATGATAAGTATCAAAATACTTCATGATACATCTCACATTTCCTAGATTAAAAAAACCATAAAAGTTAATTAAATTATAGCTACTTTATTATTATTATTATTTGTCAATCAAAGGCCTCTATTAAGTCATCAAAAGATTATAAAATTCTTGTCCAAAATTTAGTTTTCTTCTGGCCTCACTCTGATCGGTTTTGCTAACCAAAATAATAACACAATGGATGTTTATAAAATACAAAAAAACTTCTTGAAACTGAGATTGAGGAAGACCAATATGCCCAAAATACCCATAAGATAAAAGCACAACCCTTAACCAATAGTGAATAGGTGGATGATCTAGATCATTACCTTGAGGATCTGGAAGCCCAAGTTACCCATGAACATAAAATTCTACATCTGTCAGGTGCCCCTCTAAGTTATCCATATGCTCAACTAGTCACTTTTAGCCTCTTTGGAGTGACGCTAGATGATCTTGCAAGTTCGATTGATTACACTACAAATTGTTCATGAAATTTATAATTTCATTAGGATTGTCATGATTATTTTGATTTTTTTGTTGGAGAATTATGACTTACCACAATTGCACTTCCAACGTATCTAGGGAGGCATGAAGAAATACACAACTATATGATTGATCAAGGTTATGGGAAACTGCCTCATCAAGTTTTTCATCCTTGACATCTTCTCCCTCAACTGTTTTGACTTATATTCTATGATTTATGATTTTCCCCTTTGCCTCATGCTCCTATCCCTCTCCTCGCTCTGCCCCTCTATATAAACATATTCACTACCCTTCCAATCCATTGTTCTCAATATTAAGCCTTATTTTATGCACCATAAACAAAAGGCTCCACTAACCCCTAGTTCCTAGTCACAAAATTCCACGCCTATGAGAGTCGAACCTCTTTGGTGGGTGGCACCCTCTAGTAAGGTTCGTCTCCAAACATTACTACATTGTAATAACCAGAAGCCCACAGTAACCCTCCTCTAACAATTTTTTTGCCAACCTCGAGAGATAAACTTAAAAAATAAAGATGAGGATCTCAGAATCATGAAGACACCTCACTGGCCCTAATTTTCCACAACCTAGGCACAAGACCCCATCCACCAATCTAGTTTAGTGTGAATCCTCTCCTAAAAAGAACACTTGAGCAAAGATGCACCACCAGAAGAAATTTGGGAGCACCACAACAATTTCCTCACACCATTCTATCATTAGATTTGACTAAATGGCCTTGAAGTCCAAGGCCAGCCTCCCATTCCAAAGTGTCAAACCCTAAATTTTAAGTAGAAACAACTAACCCACAAAGACTACTACAATAGGCCTAGCATGGTCATAAGCCCAAGCTCTCTCCAACAAGGAATTGTAAATCCCAGAGACCAGCCCAACTATTAAACATCTCCTTCCAAATATAATGCAAATTCACACTATATAAGTTGGGATATGTGTTTTTCAAACTTACTACGAAGACTAGATTCGAGTGCTAAAGTCATGTCTCCACTCCCATAAGCCAATTATGCAATCTCCTTTCCCACGCCTTGTACTAATCCCTCTACAACTTAACCTCCATTTGAATTCCTCTCCAAGTCCCTAGACCTGACACCAATAACCTCCAAAAATTCACCAAGGAAATCTTCCCTTACATACAACAATCCATATCACTTAGAGCCACGATGGAATAATTTTGCATAGCTTGGTGTCCGACATAAATCCTTTGTTCTATCTACCACCTTCACATCTACCCATGTCTAAAATCACTAGAAACATCAATTCACCTACCCTTTTACATATAAACTTAATGCATTCCATCGTGAAACATCCATGCTATGAGTCCATGTGTAGCACATGCCACTTTTACCATGGTTCAGTTCCTGAGGAGGAGACGAGCTCTATTGTTTTCCCCCTCACAATCCCCTTTAATATAACCCCATAAAAATATTATTATTATTATTAACTATAAATAGTATAAATTTATGAGTTAAACACATATACATTTAAAAAAACATATAACAATATTCTTAACCATGGAAATTCACCCCACATTATGATGGAAATTCTTAACTTGTAAATAGTTTTTGTTACAATACCATGGCTTATCAAGACAACATGCCCACTATGACATGCATTGATATGATATTTTCTTTAATTAATTAATTTGATATCAATTAATTAAAAGAGAATAACTACTTGGAGATTAAATCTCTATCATCCACCTAATATTTATGGATAATTAAAGTATAATTTTGTAATGGCTAAATAGACATGCAAATTAGCATTCTCGATAGAAATAAAATGTAATTTATTTAATTTCGTTGTTAAAAAGGAATGTTGTAATAATTTTTTAGTTTATATGTAATTCTCGTTTATGTTGGAATTATTATGTATTATTTTAAAAAAATATTAATAAAAAATATTTTAATATTTATTTAAGAAAAATAATCTCTCTCTCTCTCTCTCTCACACACACACACACACACATGGTAATTGAAAGTAAAGTTTTGATATTTTTTATATCTTAAAATGAAATAGAAATGAAATTCTTTATATGTCTAATATAGAGTTGACAATTGATATTAAAAAGTTGTTAGACAATTATTTAACTTCAAACTTTGATCCAATTTTATTAATGTGAATCATATTTAGTACAATGAGGTGAATCTTGGTTTCATTTTCCAAGAGGTATGTTTATCTTTCATATGTTATTATTTTTCCAAATATTTAAAATTTATTTGTAAGGACAAACAATTTTAAAGGGTTATGTCTTGAACATTCCTCCCTTTAACCCAAAGGCCTTTTTGTGATTCCAAGCATCATTCTAAACTTCTCAAACTTTTACTTTTTGAGTTATTTGGTGAATATGTTCACAACTTGTTCATTTGTGCAACAATGTGTGAAACAAATAGTCTTTTCTTTCTATGTTAGCTTCCTTTTACTATATCATGAACACATTTACTTTATAGTTAATCTCATAAAGTTATGGACTTCCATATGGTAAACCAAACCAATTACAAAAACTAAGTGATTTTTTCCAAAATATAAAAAAACCCAACATCATAATGACATGATTCATACATATATATTTTTATTATCATTTTACTAAGCTTCCCTATCTTAAAAATTTGTTGACTAACTAATATAAGGAAATGAGTCTTTTGAGGCAAAAAATAAACAATCTTATGTAGTACATAACTATTGAATAAAGCGACACATAAAAACAAAAAATAAAAGTGTAGGGCCACGAGAAGGAGGTTAACACATCTATAGTCTCCGGGTCACTGGATTGTCTTGGGGTGTTGTACCCTTTCCATGTGTTAGGTGGACTTCAATGTGTGTGAGGAGAGTACCCACATGTGTAAGGAAATTTTCAATATCCATGTGTTCTCTTTGAATTTCATCTAAATGAAGAAGGATCTAGTCCTCCACATTTTTCCTCTCAAGGATGAACATGTTAAGTAAGGACTTTATCTACCAATAACGGTCAATTGTATATAGTTATTGATTATGTTTTCCTCTAGTGTGTCTCGTATCTAGAATCCAATCAACCATAGGTGCATGGACCTCATAATATTAATGTCCTTCATGTCATTCAAGATCACAACTTATGCATATAATATGTACATATGGTAAAGGTGGGATGAAGATCCCGCATGAGTTCTTGTGCCACTAGTTTCCTTATGGGAGCACATACATTTCCTAGGAATCAGGGTGAAAATTAAGTAGTAAAAACACTTGCAGGGTATAAGTTTTATAAAGTAGAGCCAGTAAATGAAATTCGACAGGAGTAATACCCAAGAATAAAATTACCAACAATTCACAACTATTGGAAGCACACGAATCCATTCAGGGGTATAACTAAGACAAAGAAACCCCCTAAAAAAACAAGAATAAGGGAAAGAGATATAGACTCACCCAACAAAATGAGACTCAACAGAAAGGGGAAAAGAACTAGTCAAAAAAATAATAATTAAATTTATAGGCTCTCCAAGACCACCCTAAGCTGATACATTAGATTGAAAAGGTTAATGATACCTCTAGGAACCCTATTATTTCTAACAGAAAGTAATCCTTCTTCAAATTTCTAATCATGAAGTATAGAAAATGAAATATTTATGTCACAAACAACAATGGACAACCCAAAACCTGATTATTTCCACATTGCATATAATAATGTTGATTTGTTGTATACAAATTAATAGAAATATCCTACTACTCATGAATTCAAACTGAAAACAAGAGATTACAAATTCCCTCTATACTTATGAAAAATGGAAATCCCAAGCTAGAAACACATGCAATGACATGAAATCATCAAAACCACAAGAACACAATGATTTTACAGGGGAACCCAACCAGGGAAAAACCATCTAGTTATTTTCATTAATCATATGAGAATGAGAAACTATAACAATGCCTTGCTTCAATCCTGAAGCAAATCTTGCACTGTATACCTATTCTCCTGCTAACTGTTCTACTCTGGCCAACACTTAGCCAATTCGATGCCCCAACTTCCTCCTATTTCCTTACATGATTTATGATAAATTAGGCTCCTAAATAATAGGGGAATTCCCTATTTTCTTATGCAAATCCCAATGGACTGATCATCTACCTCAAAGCCAAGCATGTACACTCAACTAGTATACAATTGATAATTACAATGTGTCTTTCCCTCCACTCTAGTAAGGCAATTCAAATTCTGTGACGTCTAGACTATTTTTAGTTGATTTACTAGTTTAGCTGAGAGATCACTGAGTTAACAGTAGTTCTACTACTCAACTAACGTTTAACTGACTCAATCAATTACTTGAGATCAGTTAATTTAGTTTAATTGAAAATAACTAAACTAGATGCTAAATTGTAACAATTACTAATGCACAACTCAACTCTAGGCTTGTAACTCAAATTTACTTATCTAACTAGGGAACAAGGCCATATCACACAAGTTAACTACAATCCAAGTCATCTTACTGATGTGGAAGATCGAATTACTCAATTTGACTAAGACAAACATTAGATTAAACACTTATTTATCATCAATCCTACCTCTCAAAAGTATACCAAGGTAGATGAGACCTACATGAAATTGGTAAATTTTGCTATCCCAATTGAAGATTGATGGGATAAACTATGTGAACTACTTGGGTAAAGAAGTTTCACCTCCAACAACAAGACAAGAGGAAAACAATTCTTCATGCCCAGTCATCAACAACAATCCTCAAGGATAGTACCAACAACCTCAATAGTTTTAGATCTCCTATATTTTTGTTCTATTTATGTAAAACGTTTTGATATGTTTTCTTAATAAATATTGACATTTCCAATCAAGATATTTATTTGAATTTGTATAAATACTTTAGAAATCGAAGTATTAATGTTGAGACTTGTATGAAAAAAGAATACATTTTGATGTAAAGTTGTTTAAAGTGCTCAAGTGATCAATTCTCAGTAATACAAAAAGTTGTTTCAAGATTCCTATGTCAGACTCATTAGTGAAGTTTTCTCTCATGTTAATGTGTTTTTTATCTGTCATCACATATCTTTTCCTTATTTGTTTTGTTCAAAGAAAAATAAGAAATTGAATTTGTTTAATTGCACTCAATTTTGGCTTATGGACAATAATTGTTGTTCTCCAAATGATGTTAAATATGGAATTCTTAAATGCTCTATGTTTAATTGATTCTTAATATTTTCCTCTATCTCACTTCACAAAGCTCATAAGATCTCATAGTCTACCTACCTTGCCCCATTACACTTTTCTGTCAACTCTGCAATTGATCTACTTAACGCTGATTGAATCCATTTCCCAATGGCTTTCTATTACCATTTCAACCAAACAATGCAAAAAATAAAGTTTTGAACCTTACATCTAGCCTAAAATCCCAGTACAAACAAATCTAAATATGAGAGAGAGATCCCTCTCTGAGTTTAGAAGGGCTAGCTTCTAAGCTTAAAAATGGTTATGTGGTTACCTATGGGTTTCTTTCATAGCCTTATGAAACTACGGAGTGCTAACATCTTGGAGACCATACTGGGGACATCGAACAAATCTAATTTGTATTAAATTTTCCCTTGCAAACTTTTTGTTTTAGTATTTAAAGCTATTTCTAGGTTTGTTAATCAGAAATAGATTCTAATTTAAGGTTGTTTTCCACTCTTATGTTGTACATATTCTGTATCTGTAAATATAATTTTCTATATCTATAAATATACTATAGTGTATTTGGCTCCTAAAATAATATACACTAGAGAACATCCTTATCCAAATCCACAGAAAATTGTTGATCATCCATATAAAATAATTAGAAAGAAAAGTGTAACTGAGAGTGAATCATGTGAAAGTCCTCCACACAGGCTTAATTCCATTCCTGAGAATTTTTTTACTTTAGAAGATATAGAATTTGATTTGGCTTTTGAACATAGTCTATTTAGAAGTAAATCTAACAACTTTGTGCCAAAAACGGTTATTGATGAAAGATTGCTAAGACCTTACATTCCCAAATCTCAAATAGTTTGATAAGCTTGAAGACTTGGTAAGCCAATTAGATCAGGTTGTGCATAAATCCCTCCTTCATCAATCACCTAAACCTTATTCTTCTTCTTCTGTTGCTTCCTCTCTAACCTCACCAATAATTCCACCTAATTTTTCTATTCCATTAGAAATTCCCGTTGTTCATACCACCCCTTTAGAGATTCCTACTATTTCTGCCCCTCTAGAGGTTCCTATTATTTCTATTCCTCTAGAAATTCCTTCTATTTCTACTACTCCTCTAATAATTACTCCCATTTTTACCACACCCATTTAATATTCAACCACTCCCACCTCTACATCAACACATCAAAGTGTAATTATATGCCCTTTCATACCTTCCATACCCACACCTATTATAGTTCCATCTACATCTCAAACACCAGTCATGGTATGCTCCCCTGGTTTTACCTGCACAACTTCATGCCATGCCTCTAGACTACTAAAGTAGGATACCTCAATTTGATAGTATTGGTGTAATCACTACTCAACAACCTATTGAAATGATCAATGACTATTTGGAATTACAGGAAATTGACGAGGATGATGTTAAAATGAGGTTAGTTTCTAAAAATCAGGGAAGTGAAAAATTAGTTGAAATCATTACAAGCTACCTCTATCACATACCTTACCCAATTCCATCAAAACTTCCTTGCAAGATGGGAAGTGAAGAAAAAACCTCTTCAAATTCTATCCGAGTATGAAAGCATTAAAAGAGAACCTGGTGAAATAGTCCAAGATTATTGTGCCAGATTTAACAGAATTTAGAAATCTATTTCTACTCCCATGCAACCACTATGAGGTCTAACCTTGATCGAATTCCCATATGGATTTGTTCCTGACATGTCCTACCAACTAAGAGAAAGAAATCTTGCTAGTCTTGAGGAGATGCAGAAAAATGCGGTTAGTGTAGAAGCTAATTTGTTAGCAAAAAGTGCTAGATTGAAGGCTAAAAGGAGAGTTTCAATTAAAGAGGAACCTACTTCTTCCCCATCCAATTCCAATTTCATAGCCCAGTTATATCCATGGAAATAATGGTAGAAAGAATGAGTTTGGTTGATAAAGTTCCTCCAAGAGAAAATCGAGGTGGTCCTTAAAACATAAATCTAAACATTAGGAGGAATCCATCTCAAATCAAACAAATGGAGAAAAGGAGCCCTAGTGATCAGCCACAGATTAGGCCTCCCTTCCAGGAAAATTATGCTAAAGAAGAAGTTGAATTAACAGAATATCCTGAGGAAAATCAAATAAATTTGTTTGAGGAAACTGAAGTTGACCACATTTTCCTCACTAAGGAAGAGGAGGACATTTTCCTACTCTCACAACTAGAATTCATTCCATTAGAATTTGAAGGCTACAAACAAGGATATTAGAATGCAATTATGGAAGTACATAAACAATATAGCATGAGTAAAAATACTGATGACACTCCTCCCAAGAAGGTTGAAACTAATACCCCTTCTACTATTAAACCTAAAGATGATTCTTAGAAGGAAAATCCTAAGAAACAAGACCCGAACACTAAAGTGATTGATAAATCTCAAATCACCTTCACCATTGATAATGAATTGGATAAAGCTAAAATTTCCATTCCCCTCATTGAGTTAATCAATAAAAATTCATACAGAGCCCAGGTGATGAATGCCCTAAATATAGGAGAAGGGATAGATATAGTAAACCTCACTCATGACCAACCTGATCCATTATTTGGACCAAAAGTTGAAGGAAAATCTGAGGATGGAATTGTACCTTTTTTCTACATTAGCTTAAATATTCATGACAATATTCTTCATAACGTTATGCTTGACTTTGGTGCCTCTCAAAATTTGATGCCTAGAGCCATCATGCAAAAATTGGGTTTAGATATCACAAGGCCTTACAAATACTTGTATTCCTTTGATTTTAGCAAAGGTGAGATGCCTAGGTCTCATCAAAGGCCTCTGTGTCACTTTACCCCAAATCCTAGCCAAAAGCGTAGTCATGGAAATTGTAATAGAAGTCACACCTCTAAAGTATGGAATGTTTCTAGATCCTGGGGAGAAAATTTATAGGCACCTTGAAAATGGATATGAGTTATGCTAGCATTCCTGCGTTTGGTCAGCCAAGAAGACTATACAGGGAGACACTAATGAAGTACATGGTTAGTAGTCAAGACAAATCCAAGAATTATCCTTTGTATTCAGTACATTTAGACATGGATTCATTTATCTTGTATAACAATGAATGTGTAGAAAATGAAGTTTCACACTTAAGAGGCTAAAATCAGTAATACAAAGGTAATAAAATTGGATACTGAAGAAAATGATGTAGAGGGAGAGGATTTTTGGAATATGGATTTGATGGGGTTGTAAGGATGGAGCAGGGGCAAGTGTTTTCATTGCAAACTCATCCACAAATATGGAAAAGGGACATGGTTACAAAATTAATTTTCTGTGCACCAATACAATAGTTTAATATGAGGCACTAATATTAGGGTTGTAGTTCTTAAAGATATTAGGAGAAAAACGAGTTTTGTGCATAGGGATTCTAACCTAATTACCAATAAAAATAAGGGTGAATATTCTACTAAACACCCTAGAATAAGAGCATATAGGAATGCATTCTTAGATTTTTTCTAATGCTTTTTTGAATATGATTTGTCTTTATCCCTTGAAGCCAAAATATTTTAGTTGATGCCTTGGTTGTTTCAGGCAGTACTTACAAAATTCCTTTTCATCCTAATAAGAAATATCTGGTGCAAGTAAAACACAGGTCAATTGTTCTTGATAATATATTGGCAAGGTTTTGATAATGATAAAAAATAGAGAACCTTTTACAAATGAAAAATGAATTTGAGTCTATAAATATTGATATAGAAAATGATATAGATGAAAATGAAAAAGAAATAATGTTTAATGAAATTGATGATAATCGAGAAGAACTTGAGGTTCTGCAATTAAAGGATAATGTGTTACCACGAGGATTGGTACCATTGGAGGAGATTTTTTACTTCATTGATGTAGCCAAGAAGCCAAAAATTGAACCAGTAGAAACTGAGGTAGAGGACTGTAACATAGGAACTGCAAAGAACCCCAAATCTATCAAACTGTCCAAATCCTTACCTCCTAAAGAAAAACAAAAATACATTGAGATTTTTAAATAATTCTATGATTTGTTTTCCTGGAGCTATGAAGACTTTAAATCTTATGATACAAGTATCATTCACCACACCATTCCCATCAAAAAAGATCAAAATGATTTTAAGCATTACTTGAGGAGAGACAAATTTCCTTTGATAGAAAAGGAAGTCAAGAAACTTTTCGATGCAAAGATCATTGTACCCCTCATATTTTAAAAACGGGTCTCGAATCTAGTACCTACGAGAAAGAAAATAGGTGAAATTAGGCTTTGTGTGTATTTTAGAAATCTTAACAAGGTTTCTCTTAAAGACAACTACCCCCTACCCAAAATGGATCACATCCTCCAAAATATAGTTGGTTCCAATAGAATTTCAATGTTGGATGGTTTCCAAGGATACAACCAGGTTTTGGTTCATCCTGATGATCAACAAAAAACAACATTTACTACACCAAGGGGCACTTTCCAAAGAGAAATGGACATTACTTTTGTTCATGAAATTGATAGGTTCATTGTAATCTACCTAGATGATATTACTTTGTTTTCACAGATAGATGAAGAAAAATTGTTGCATTTAAGAGGCTTTTTTGAAAAGTGCATAAAATATGGTATCTCTTTAAACCCTAAGAAAACACTTTTTGGGTTAGAGGAGGGGAAACTTCTAGGCCATATCATTTCAAAGGAAGGTATTAGAATAGATCCTAGTAGATTTTAAGCCATACTAAAAATTGACCCACCCAGAAATAAGAAATAAGTTCAATCATTCATCGGAAGAATAAATTTCCTCAGGAAATTTATTCCTAACTTAGTAAAAATCTTAAGATCCATTACAAATATGCTAAATAAATACATTGAAATAAAATGGAATATTGAAGCCAAGAAATCCTTTAGTGAAGTAAAGTTAGCTTTAACCATTTCTTTTGTTTTGATAAGCCCTGACTTTACAAAGGATTTTATGATTTTTTCTTTTTCATCTAAGCATACTATTGCAACTCTCTTGTTGTAGAAAAATAGTGAAGGCCATGAACAACCCATAGATTTTTTCAGTAGAGCTTTAAGGGATGCATCACTGAGGCATAACAGTAATGAGAAACATGTATTTTCTTTGGTAAAGGCATTAAAGGATTTTAGAGCGTACATCCTACATTCTCATGTCATTGCATTTGTCCCAATTGTTGTGGTAAAATATATTCTGACACAGACTGACCCAGATGGTAGATGATGGAAATGGATTGTTGTGATCCTAGAGTATGACATTGACATAAAACCAACCAAGCTCATCAAAGGTTAGGGATTGTTAAAACTAATGGTTGGTCCAATTTTCATGCACTGGATATCAATTATATTGCTACACTGGATGAACAGGAAGATTTGACGACTCCACAGGTGTCAAAGGCCTTTGCTACCTCACCATGGTATGTAGACATCATCTTTGTATTACAAAATTTACAAGCTTCTCCTAGTTTAACAAGGACAAAAGCTAGGTTTCTAAAAATGAAAGCTATGAAATTCTATATTTTAGATCAGAATATATATTGGAAAGATGTTGGAGGTATTTTGCTAAACTTTTTATTGAAAGATGAAGAAGACAGGGTCATGGAAGAGTTTCATCAAGGAGACTATGGAGGTCATTTTTATTGGAAAAACACAACTAACAAAATCCTAACGTATGGATTTTAATAGCCTACCTTATAAGTCACCACTTACCACCAGCGTCAAATCTTTGAAGGCAAGAGAAAGCATTTTCCTTTACCCTTGAAACCCATTTCATTGGTGAAATTCATCCCATATCCTTAGGCCAAAATAGATGGATCTTAACAACCATTGATTACTTTACCAAGTGGATTGAGGCTATCCCAACTATACAAGCCATAGATATTGTCATTATCTAGTTTTTAGAAGGTAACATTCTGTCTAGGTTTCAATGTCCCCATAATATTATCACTGACAATGTTGTTTCCTTTAAATCAAAGAAAATGGTTTATTTTTGTACCAAATACCACATAATATTAGGACACTCAACTTCCTAATACCCACAAGGAAATGGGCTAGTTGAGTCCTCCAACAAGAGTTCAGTCAACATCATCAAAAAGATACTACAGGAGAATAAAAAATCCTGGCATAAAATGTTGATTAATGCCCTATGGGTTGACTGAATTTGCACAAAAAAGTCTATTGGAATGTCTCCATTCCAAATAGTATATGGAGTTGATGTTCCTTTTCCTATTTCTCTAGGAGTCCCTATGTTAAAATTGCTACAGGAATCACAAGTGGAAACTAATGATTTGCAAAGAAGGATCAACCAGATAATACATTTGAAGCAATCAAGGGAGGAGGTCTATAACAAAACTCAACTTGTTTAAGGCAACATCAAAAAGATATGTGAGAGAAGAAAAAAAGATGACTTCTAGATAGGTGACCTGGTGTCAAAATGGGACTCAAGGAATGAATACAAAGGGAAGCATGGTAAATTCGACAGTTTGTGGAAACGGCCATATAATATTGAATATTTCAAAAGAAATAATGCATTTTTATTGAAGGACTTGACTAAAGAAGAACTACCTAGTGGACCTATCAATGGTAGAATTTGCAAACACTAATTTCCTCAAAGTTAAATCAGTTTTGTTTAGAATAATTGTACATATGCTTATACTATTATAGTGTAATATTTAGGGTGGCTCACATTAGGAATTGAAGCCCGAAGAGAAGGCCCTAATCTTCTAATGATTTTTTGCCCATATTTAGGAATAACAACAAGTGGATCAGATTCAGTTGTAGAATAAGGACAACATGCCCAATGGATAAAGGCTATGGATCTACAATGTTCTTGACACCTCACAAGGAGGATGCCATCCCCATTAGAGCCACTATTAGGGTCCTATATTTTATAGGATGAGATTACTATAATTTATTGATTTTTGTATATGAAATGTTGTAATTAATGTTCCATTATGTAAATTATTTCCAAAATAGAAAGAAAAAAGGGGACACAAGAAAACTATGTGTGTGTGTGTGTGTGTGTGAAAAGAATGAAAAAACAAAAAATACGAGAAAATAGAAAAAAGAATGAAAAATACCCCAAAATAATAAGTAAGCAAGCCTAAATGCCACTTAAAAATGAAAAAATGCATTAGCAATATCTTAGAAAGTTTGAATAATGTGTTGCTAGTTTACATTCCACATTCAAGTTAGATAAAAAGATTAGGTTGTTTAATCACACCGTTTAAGTGTTTAGGCTTGATTAAATGTAGTTAGTTTTGATAAGAGAATGTTTAACAAAAAATGTAACTATGATTAAATTGGACTAGGTAAAATAAAATTGGTTTACAACACTGTTTAATTGTGGTTTAACATTAAAGTAGATTAGATTAGCCTAAGTTTGATTAATTAGACTACATTGTCTAATCATGGTATAATTAACTTGTAAATAACATAAATGTAATAAGTCCACTTTACATGCTATAAGTGAAAATATCATATGCAAAGGTATGAATAAAGTTTAAAAAGGAAAAAAATATTGTCACATTGTGAATAAAGTAAATGACAAGACCCTTTTGTCGCGTAGTGAATAAAATAGACATAGAATTGAATAGTGTAGATTTCACTTGGCCCAAATCAATGGTGGGGAATTGTATTCGGCCCTCCAAGCCCCTCTGACATTTAATCATGAGGGAAGGTTCAAAAAGGTGGAAAGCACTTTACCATGTTGGTGACGTGGTGACTTCTTAGGTGCTTCATACCCCCTAACTAATACCACAAATTTTCCCTCCCACCTCCAAGAACCACCTTTTCATCCGCATCCCATTTACCCTCGCAATCGTTGACTTCCTCCCTCTCCCATCCATTTCCCTTCCACCAGGTGGCCTCCCGTCCCTGCCTTCCTTTGATGCCAATCCACGTCAACCCCCGACCCCACTCAACCCCAATACATTACTGCCACCTGTCCTTCTTCCATATCAACATCAATTTGTTGGTCAATTAATTTTCACCCATTCCCATGACAACAGACCCATTCCTCTAACATTAAATGACAATGGTACATCATTTTTCCTATATTAACCACTAAAACCCATGTTATCCACCTTTTCATTATTGTTTCAAATTGTTAATTATATCAAATATGTTACAGTGTCTCGTTTGCACACTAGAACTCATTGCAGTGCTAAGTCAACAGAACCTGTCGCTGCTATAGTAATCCAGACCACCATTGTGACCCATACATCCAGCTGAATACCAGCCCACTTCCTATACCAACCTACAACCATTATCTTAGGTAATTCAAAAATATGATTTCATTTCTCTTCTATCATGGCCCTTAAAGGTAAATCTAAATCCACAATTGACAATCCCACGCTACCCCCTGTCCTAGATGTAGACCATCAGGTCTTGGTGAATAAAAAATACAAAATTGTTGAAACCAGTTCTGAATTCGATCTATACGAACTTCAAAATTGTTTAAAAAAATTCTTAGCCTAGACCAATGAGCTGAGTCTTTGGGACTCTCTCCTCCCAATTCATCTTTCCCCAGACACACCACTTCCTTGAATTTGTCTCCTGGTGTTGTTTAGATATATTCCTAGTCAAAGGGCAATTGTGGCCCAGAATGGAGACATTTTGTTCACCATAACCCCTGAGTCAATTAACCAAATTCTCCAACTCCCAAATTCTAATACCCTAAAGCCATTTTCAGTAGATTCCCTCATGGAATTCTACAATAATCTCACATTTCCACAAGGAGCCAAGATTTTTGAAACTTTTCTACCAGAGGATGCCCAATTACCTAAGAAGAACCCCCCATATTCATCCTCTATGTTCCCAGAGATGAACAAGTTGATCATTTCCATTGTTTCATGTTTACTAGGCTACCAATTTGATCAGTGGGTTGATGAGGTGATTAATGGTTTTTTATCAATCTTTACAACTATTGAAAAACCCTTTATTTTCAATTAAAATAAGTTTCTTGCATATACAATCCATGCTCAGTTCCTAAATTTTTCTACTGGAGGATGTTTCAGATATGCTTCAGTACTTGTTTAACTATTTCTTTATCATTAAGAAGACATGTTTCAGTTTCCCATGCAAAAATTGGAGGATCAAGGAAATTCTCAATCATTAATTCAATGGACTTATTTGATAAGGGAGCATTCCAATGAGTTTATCTTCAGTGATTTTGTAGATTAGTTCCTATATGCAGTTATTTGTTTGCTAAATATTGATGTGGAGCCTAGAATAGGACCAGAAATACAAAGAATTATGCATCTTAGTGAGTAGACTAAGACAGGAGATTGGTACTTGTACCAAAACTTTACTGAGATCGGAGTTTATGTGTGTGAATTTTCACCATAAAGGCTCCCAAAATTTGTTACCATGAGGATCTTCCTATTAGAGTATATAAGACAGATGATACATATGGATGATCTCCATTTTGTTGTAGTAAAGAAGAAGTCTCAATTTAAAATCAAGTCATGAGAGGATGAGGAGAATGCCACCATAGTCCTAACAGGCCCTCATGTTTCTACAAGGGAAGAAGATATCATCATAGGATCTCCCTCTTCCTCAACATCCAAATATCCCCCAGATACAACTAAAACTACAAAGTTGGTTAAGGACTAGGCTGAACCAAACATTTTTTTCCAAATTCAAAGAATTCAGGAAGAAAAATGAACTTCTCAAAGCCACCACATACTCCCAATTCTCGAAGAAAATAACCTTCTCACAGCATAGGCTTCTTTCAACCTTTGACATAGGAAAGTTGAAAATACAATTTGCATTCCTTCAAGCACAGGTCCCATTTCCAAAGACTACAACTGATTACAAGAAGTCCATATTTTCTTTTGATGTCAACCAGATTCACCCTATTGACCAAATGGGCATGCATAAACAAGCTAGTGAGATGTTGTACTCTACTCTAACCAATACTACCATGAAAACATCCAAATTGTAGGCCTCAGTCAAGAACATACAATCATATTTAAAACTTGAAAAGATCTCATCTCTCACCAAAGACACAAATATTAAATCACTAGAATACCTGGTAATCAAACTAGACAATGATCCCAGTAATGTAAAAGAAGAAAAATAAATTATGGGGAGAAAGAATGCATACGTAGAAGCATTGAAGAAGTATCTCAAGTTGCCCCTATAGAAGACCCTCAAACGAAAGAATTTGGGGAGCTTGAGAAACAAAAAGAGGACATATTCAAGATTATAATTAAACAAAATAACCAGATTAAGGACATGGAAGTTGATATGGAAAGACTGATGAAGGAAAAGGTGTAGTCATGACAACTATCAATAATTCCGCTAACAACAATCCCTATTTCATTTGCAACCATAGTAGGAGAATCTACATCGACAACAACATAAGCACAAACCGAAGATTCTTGAAATGAGTTGGTTAAATCTATGGAATACATGTCGATTCAGGGGAAGGAAATTGAAAAATTAAAGGCCCAAATCAAAATCTTATAGGAGCATAAATTAAATATAGATAATTCGTATGTAGAACTACATAAATCTCACAATCTAATCTAAAATATTGATCAATTGGAAGGTGAATCTGAAATTGCAAAGACTTGGGCACATGCAAAGGAGAATATATGGGTAGAAATAAATGAGGCAATGACTGAAATATGACCCTCAATTAAAATTATTTTTTACAGTAAGAGCTAATACATAGATCAAAAGAGGTTGTTGCAAAGGTAAAAGTAGATTTGGTATAGAAGCCCGGTGAAGCCACTACTCTGATAAGGATTTTGAATTCAAAAAACAAGGAAGAATTTGAAATTCCAGATAGGGCATAAATAATTTTGGAGGTAATAAGGGTCTTCACTAAAATTAACCTAATGTTGTAATTAGAAAAACAAATGTCACAATATGGAGTCCATCATCAGAAGTTTCATAGAAATTTTAATGTGCTTAATCATAAGGGACTCCTAGGATCGATATGAATTGGAGATAAACTGATTAGGTTACAAGCTTACGACCACAAATTATATACTATTGCAAGATATACATAAACGTTTACTGGCATCAAAGGAAGCATCACAATGAAGGATTTTATGGAGGCTTTGGATTTTGACCTTTTCAGCAAACATGAGATTAAACATGTATTATCATCAAGCCTACCTTTCAAAAGTATACTAAGGTAGATAATACCCACAGGAAAATGGTAAGGTTTGTTATCCCAAGTGAAGATCAATCGGATAAACGATGCTAACTTGCTAGGATAAAGCAGTTTCACCTCCAACAACAAGATAGCAAGATAGCACTTATTTAGGGCTAGTCATGAACAACAACCCTCAAGGATAGTTCCAACAACCTTAGAAATTTTTGATCTCCTATATTTTTGTTCTATTTCTGTAAAAAAAATTGAGATATTTTGTAATAAATATTGATATTTCCAATCGAGATATTTTGTTAGAATTTGTATAAATACCTCAGAATTCAAAGTATTAATGCTGATATTTCTATGAAAAAAGAAGACTTTTTGATGTAAAGTTGTTCACTGTGCTCAAGTGATCAATTCTCAGTAATACAGAAAGTTGTTTAAGGATTCTTGTGTTAGACTCATTAGTGAAGTTTTCTCTCATACTAATATGTTTTTTTCTCTTTTATCACATATCTTTTCCTAATCTATTTTATTCAAATAAAAATAAGAAATTGAATTCATTTAATTGAACTCAATTCTAGCTTATGAGAAATAATTGATGTTTTCGAACTGATGTTAAATATAGAATTCTTAAATGGTCTATGTTTAATTGATCCTTAATCTTTTCCTCTGTCTCACTTCACAAAGCTCATAAGATATGATAGTCTGCCTACATTGCCCTGTTACACTTGCATGTTAACTTTGCAATTGATCTACTTAAATTTTGATTGACTCCATTTCCCAATGTCTTCCAATTACAGTTTCAACCAAACAATCCAAGAAACCAAATTATGAACCTTACATCTAGCCTAAAATACTACTACAAATAAATCTAAATCTGACAGAGAGATCCCTCTCTAAGTTTAGAAGGGATAGCTTCTATGCTTAACGGTGGTTTTGTGTTTACCTTTGGGTTCTTTCATAGCCTTAAGATATTACTGAGTTCTAACATCCTAGAAACCATATTGGGGACTTCAAATAAATCTAATTTGTATTAAATTTTCCTTGGTAAAATTTTTGTTTCACTACTTAAAGCTACTTCTATGTTTGTGGCTAAAAAATAGATTTCGATTTAAGGCTGTTTTCCACTCTTAAATTTTACATATTTTGTACGTATAAATATAATTTTCTATGTCTGTAAATATACTATAGTATATATGGCTCCTAATAGAATATACACTTGAGCACATCCAGATCCAAATTCACAGAAAATTGTAGAAAATCCAAAAAAAATAAAAAGGTAAGTGTGAGAGTGAATCAAGTGAAAGTCCTCTACCCAGGGTTAATTCCCGTCTTGAGACTTTTCACTTTAGAAGATATAGAATTTGATTTGGATTTTAAACATAGTCTATTTAGAAGTAAATATGACCACTTTGTGCATAAAACGGTTATTGATGAAAGCCTGCTCAATTTTTACATTCCCAAATCTCAAACTGTTAAATCAGAATCTATTGATGATGAGCTCAAACATTTTGATAAGTTTGAAGCCTTGCTAAGCTAATTAGATCAGGTTATGCAAAAATCCCTCCTTCATCAATCATCTAAACCTTCTTCTTCTTCTTCTTTTGTTTCTCCCTCTCCAACCTCACCGATAATTCCACCTAGTTTTTCTATTCCATTAGAAATTCTCATTGTTCATACTACCCATTTATATATTCCAACTATTTCTTCCCCTCTAGAGGTTCTTGTAATTTCTATTCTTCTAGAAATTCCTACTATTTCTATTGCTCCTCTAATAATTACTCCCATTTTCACTACACCCATTTCATCTTCAATCACTACCACCTCTACATCAACACAACAAAGTGTAATTATACCCCCTTTCATACCTTCCATACCTACACCTATTATAGTTCCAACTACATCTAAAGCACAAGTCATGGAAGGTAGGTATGATCCCCTAGTTTTACCTGCACAACTTCATGCCATGCCCCAAGACTACCAAAGTAGGATACCTCAGTGTGATAGTATTGGTCCAATCACTTCTCAACGACATATTGAATGGATGAATGACTATATGTACTTACAAGAAATTGATGATGACGATGTTAAAATGAGGTTAGTTTCTCAAAGTTTGACCAGGGAAGTGAAAAAATGGTTCAAATCATTACAAGTTTCCTCTATCATAGACCTTACCCAGTTCCATAAAATTTTCCTTGCAAGATGGGAAGTGAAGAAAAACCATCTTCAAATTATGGCTAAGTATGAAAGTATTAAAAGAGAAGCTGGTGAAACAGTATAGGATTATTGTGCCAAATTTAATAGAATTTATAACTCTATTCCTACTACCATACAACCACCACCAAGTCTAGCCTTGATCGAACTCCAAGATGGATTTGGTCCTGACATGTCCTATCAACTAAGATAAATAAATCCTACTACTCTTGAGGAGATGTAGAAAAATGCAGTTAGTGTAGAAGCTAATATGTTAGCAAAAAGAGATAGACTGAAGGTTGAAAAGAGAATTTCTATTAAAGAGGAACCTAATTCTTCCTTATCTGATGCCAAGTTGTATAACCTATTTATATCCATGGAAATAATGGTATAACAAATGAATTTAGCTGAAAAATCTCCTTCAAGAGACAATAAAGGTGGTCCTCAAAAGTAAATCTAAACCTTAGGAGGAATCCACCTCAAATCAAACAAAGGGAGAAAAGAGGCCCCAATGATTGACAATAGATTAGGACTCCATTCCAGGAAAAATATACTGAAGAAGAAGTCAAATTAACAGAAGATCTTGAGGAAAATCAAATAAATTTGTTTCAAGAAACTGAAGTTGACCACATTTTCTTACTCTCACAACCAGAAGCTGTTCCATTAGAATTTGATGACTACAAACAAGGATATCATAATTCAACTATGGAAGTACATAGACAATATAACTTGAGGAGTAAAAACATTGATGGCACTCCTCCCAAGAAGACCCAATCTGATACCCCTTCTACTAGTCCACCTAAAGATGATTCTGACAAGGAAAATGCTAAGAAACATGACCTGAACACTGAAGAGATAGATAAATCTCAAACCACCTTCAACATTAAAAATGAATTGGCTAAAGTTCAAATTTCCATTCCCTTACCAAGTTAATCAATAAAAATGCATACAGAGCCCAAGTGATGAAATCCCTAAAGATAGGAGAAGGGACAAATAGAGTAAACTCACTGATGACCAACCTGAATTGTTATTTGGACCAGAAGTGGAAGGAAAATCTCAGGATGGAACTGTACCTCCCTGCTACATTAGCTTAAATATTCATGAAAATATTATTCATAACAATATGTTTGACTCTGGTGCCTCGCATAATCTGGCCTAGCGCCAGCATGGAAAAATTGGGTTTAGATATCACAAGGCCTTACAAAGACTTGTTTCCTTTTATTTCAGCAAGGTGAGATACCTAGGTCTCATCAAATCCAAGTCAAAAGCCTATGCATGGACATTGTAATGGCATACATACCTCCAAAGTATGGAATGTTGCTCTCTAGATCCTGGGGAGAAAAATTACAAGGCACCTTGCAAATGGATATGAGTTATGCTACCATTCCCGTGTTTGGTTAGCCAAGAATACTATATAGGAAGACACTAATGAATTACATGGTTAGTAGTCAAGACAAACCCAACAACTATCTCCTGTATTCAGTACATTCAGACATGGATTCATTTATCTTGTACAATAAAGAATTTGTAGAAAATTAAGTTTCACACTTAGAGGCTGAAATCAGTAATACAGAGGTAATAAAATTGGATACTGAAGAAAAGGATGTAGAGAGGGAGGGTCTTTGTAATATGGATTTCGATGAGTCTATGAGTAAGGATGGAGTAGGGGCAGGTGTTTTCATTGTATACGCATCTAGAAATATGGAAAAGGGACATGGTTACAAACTTAATTTTCAGTGCACCAATAACATAGTTGAATATGAGGCATTGATCTTAGGGCTGCAATTTTTAAAGAGAGTAGGAGCAAAATGAATTTTTGGTTACGGTGATTTTCAGCTAATTATCAATCAAATTAAGGGTGAATATTTTTCTAAACACCGTAGACTAAGAGCCTATAGGAATGCAGTCTTATATTTTTTGCAATGCTTTTTTGAATATGATTTGTCCATTATCCCTTGAAGCCAAAATATTTCAGTTGGTGTCTTGGTTGTTTCAGTGAGTGTTTGCCTCTTAACAATGCCTTTTTCAAGATATCTGCATCCTACTCATCAGTTGGAATGTAGTATTGAATAATAATTATCCTCTATGCAGAATTATACAAGTGATCGTACCTCATATCAATGTGCTTGGACCTATCATGAAATCCTTGATTCTCATAGAGTTTAATACAAGTCCAATTACCACAATAAATCACTTTCGGATCCATCTCTTGACTGAAAATACCCACAAGTATTTTCCTCATCCATATGGCCTCACATGCTACTTGACTTGCAACCATGTATTCAACCTTTATTTACCTAAGTGCCACATACCTCTATTTCCTTCTGTGGAAGAAAATAACTACAAACCCAATACTGAAGATAGGACGTGAAATACTTTTTCTATTTGATGGACTCCCTACCCAATCTGCATCAGTGAAGCCTTGGAGATTCACTCCCCCTATCCTCCTGTGTGATAGCCCATACTCGGTTGTGTGTCTGAGGTATCTTAACACATGTTATGTTTCCTTCTAATACAACTAGGTATGCTTTACCATGGCTTGAATCAACTGATTTACTGCATAGCATATTTTTGGCCTTTTGTTCACCACAAAGATCAAGGATTTGACAAGTTGTTTGTAGATGGTGGCATCTACTGCCTCTCTTGAAGAAGGATGATCCTTCATCTAGTTTGTAGCTAGAGGTGTGTCCATCGGCTTCCAGTTATCCATGTGAAATATATGAAGTATTTTATAGGAATACTTCCCCTGACTCACAACAACTCACCTTCACCCTACAATACTTCCATCCCAAGGAAGTAATGCATCAAGCCCATGTTTTTCATCTCGAAATATCTTGAAAGGTCATATTTTCAATAGTGGATCAATTACTCATCCCCTGTAACTATCAAGTCATCAACATATAATACCAAGATAAGAAAATTTTCATATACCACAATGTGATAGAGATTGGAATATTCTTCACTTTTGGTGAAGCCCAATTCACTGAGATATGTGTTGATACAAGTGTACCATGCTTGGGGTGCCTGTTTGAGACCATATAGGGCTCTCTAGATTCTACAAACATGTGTCTACCTATCATATGTCTCAAATCCCTCAGGCTACTATGTGTAAATCTCTTCCTCAACAAAACCATTGAGGAAGACGGTCTTCACATCCATTTGATGGATCTTCCACCCATCTGTGCAGTTAATTTTAAAATGGTTATGATTAAGGAATACCTTGCAAATGGGGAAAATGGTTCCTCATATTCCATTCCCTCTACCTATAAGAAGCCTTTTGCCATAAAGCTTTCCTTACACTTCTTGATGCTCCCATCAACTGCATGCTTCACTTTGTAGATCCATCTAGAGCCAAGTACTAACTTGTTCTCAATATCAACGCCACCTCCCATACACTATTCTTCATGATGGAGTCATACTCCTCCACCATGGCATCAACCCACATTGGTTTAGAAATTATTCCCTCGAATGAAGAAGGCTCTGACTCAATGAGTTCCGTCATGAGAGCCTTATACCGAGTGTACATGTTTGGTGGCTTCCTCTACCTACAAAAGGGTGTGGGAGCTCCCACATGCTTCTGTTCATCCTCCACCAATCTATTAGCTTCTCTTGTTCTCTTCCTCCTTAGCTTTGGATGTTACTCCATCTCTAGTATTCCTTCCAATTTCTTCCTACACTAGATCGTACCAAAGTCTGTCCCAATTTGGTTTTTTCCCTTCCATTTATAAAGTCCTCATAGCTACGCCGAGATTTTCTAAGGCCTAGGAGAATTAGGCTCACTAGTTCCGAAGAAGGTATATTTTCTACAACTCCTATAAGTTCTGGGTTTGTGTTATATTCTTTCCACTACTAGCCACACACGTTGTACATTGTGTTAGGTGTAGTAAGTGGGGTCATAGGGGGGTGACAACCCCCCTTGTCGGTGGATTTGCAAGGGGGTGGGAGCCCCCTACATAGGATCTAGGTCAGCACCTGAGGGAATGTTTTTTATGTAGATCCAATAATAGTTTGGTAGACCTAAGGATGGGGGGCATACCCAAAGATGGTGGGAGTACCTACCCATGGTTTTCTACATGGGGTTTGCACATGGTTTTGGGCATGATGGTTTTCTACCCCTGGTATTTTTGCAAATATAGTCAAGGAAAGTATGATTATGTTCTAATTCAGGGTTAATGGATTGGGGTTTATGAATGCTTCGACATGTATATATATGTATTGTAACATTGAAAGGAATATAATACAAAATCAATTCGGTAGTCTTGATTTTGGGATCTAGGTGAAAATATATGTTTCTATTTGTTTTATGTTCTCATCGTTGTATATTTTTTTTGTTTGAAGAATTCATTTGCATGTATTTTTTGTATAGGGATAGAACTTACACCAACCTCATATCGACACTCAGTGAACCTGGAGGCGTAAGGTTGAATGGTTTCATTTTTTTGCATGCACATGTTTCTAAGCTTGTCCCTTGATGCCAATTTCCTAGCATCACTTCTATTTTCAAATAACTCAGTGAGGGTCTTCCACATAGTAAAGGGAGTCTCCTTGACATGTAAATTTGAGACTATGTGGTATTTCACACCCTCCAAGATTATCCTCCTAGATTTTGCAGTATCCTTCTGTTAGGCCCCTATACTACTACTGTAACCCCTTATTGTTATTAGTACAACCCCCTTATTATATTGTTGTACCCATGTAGTCCCCATATTGTTACTATTTTGCCCCATAGAAGCCCACTATTGTTACTATTGTGCCCTTACATTATTATTGTTATGTCGGCTCTGATTATATTATGACCCCTTAGACTCCTATATATAGAAAGGAGGTCTTGTCATTTGTATCATCCAAGGATTGTTCATTTGTGTAATTTAAAGGAGGTTGCCCCCTCGAAGAGGCTAAATTCTAAGGTGTTCAACTATATTTTCTATCATTTTGTGAGTTTGTTTCATAACATTTGGTATTAGAGCTTTGGATTTTAGGGTTTCACTGCTCCAAACAGGTCATCGTGACATTTGCACTATAAATTTTTCTTTGTGATATTTCAGATGCTGAAAAAACCCATTTGGATTGAAATAATTCTAAGCCTTGGTTCCAAATTTCAGAGCTTTTCATGCTATATTTGTGGAGATATGATTTGAGGAAGTTGGCATTTTTGCAGACTCTAGAATTACATTCCAAATAAGTGACCTGGGGAAAATCGTCATAAATTTCTCTTTGAGCATCAGATTGAAATTTCATAAGAAGGTACAAAAAGAGGATGGACTGTAGTTTCTTTTGTATATTTTTCAAAACCAAAGGTAGAAACAATGACAAGTGGCACGTCGCACAAATTTTCTCTACTAAACTAGTCTATAATCAGGTCACTATGGAATTTGGATCAGACTGGTGCATTGGAAAGAGGACACATAGGGCTACTGCAGGTCACAATTTCAAAATTGGAAGAACCAAAATTACAGAGTTATAGTCATTTCAAGATCGAACTCCTAAAATCAAGACAAGGCAATATGAGGAAGTTTGATGGCAACGATCCAGTAAATTGGATACTTCAAATGGAGCAATATTTTGATGTACATGGTGTACCACAGTTACAAAAGGTATGTATTGCAACTTCATATTTAGAATCGGATCAATTTTTATGGTATAAATGGCTTTGTTCTCGTAAAAAACTTGTTACATGGTCAATTTTCAGGAAGGAAATGATAGAACATTATAAGCATACAAAGAGAAACACCTTCATTAGAGAAACACCACAACAATTGGAAAGAGTAAAAGGGTTTTGTTACATAGTGTAAAGTAAAATTATGGCAACAAGGAAGTCTACCCCTCACAACTATAAAGATGGAAGTGTTGTTTCTCGTAGCCTTCCACAACCACAAACGGTTACACCATAACAATTGGAAGAAAAAAGAGAAAAAGGGCTTTGTTACAATTGTGATAGCAAATGCACTAAAGGGCATAAGTGTGTTGAGAAGAAATTATTTTACATAAAGTATGAAGAGGAGGAAGAAAAGGATCAAGAAAAATAAAAGGAAGAGGATATATGCCAGGACCCAACCCTAGAGAAAGAAGAAATGAAGCAGACCATATCATGTAAAGCATTGGCAAGAATTACTACTCCTCAAACTCTCAAGATAGAAGGACATATCAAGAAGAAAAAGGTTCAAACAGTGAAAGATCACATTGAGCATCAACAACAAGTTTTCTAACTTTTAAAGGATAACGCCACTTTGGTGTAGAATCGAATGAAACAACAAGTAGGTCAACATCGCAGTGAAATTTTTTTTGATGTAGGTGATTGGGTATTTTTACAACTACATCTCAAGCAAGCTATTTATGAGAAGGAAATATTGGCAATACTACATGCACTTAAGAAATGGAAACCTTACCCAATCAGAAGACACTTCAATATAAAAATGGATCATGGTAGTCTTAAATACTTTTTAGAACAAATATTATCCTTAGAAGAACAGAAAAATGGGTCACAAATATGTTGGGTTATGACTTTGACATCATCTACAGAAAAGGGAAGAAATTTTTTGTTGTGGATGCACTCTCAAGAAAGGCTGAGGATGTGGAAGCATTGTTTTGTGCTATTTCCATTATCCAACTAGATTGGATAAATGAAGCAGTGGATGAATGGAAGAAGGACGAAGAAGTGTGGCCACCCATTAAAAAGTTGCAAAAGATCCCAATTCAACCAATATTGTCAAAACTTGAAGAGGAAGGAAAAATCATATTAGAATCTGGAGCAGTCATAGAAATAAGAACCTGACAACTACACAATCGATCAATTTCAGAGTATCTCATCAGGTGGATGAACTTACATGATGAAGATTCCACATGGGAGGACAAGAATTTTATACAGAAGCATCAAGAATACTCAAGTGTTGAGGACAAAACTTTTTGAAGGAGAGGGGCATGTTAGGCCCCTATACTACTAGTGTAACCCCTTATTGTTATTAGTACAACCCCCTTATTATATTGTTGTATCCATGTAGTCCCCATATTGTTACTATTGTGCCCCATAGAAGCCCACTATTGTTATTATTGTGCCCTTAGATTATTATTGTTATGTTGGCTCTGATTATATTATGACCCCTTAAACTCCTATATATAGAAAGGACGTCTTGTCATTTGTATCGTTCAAGAATTTTTCATTTGTGTAATGTAAAGGAGGTTTCCCCTTGAAGAGACTAAATTCTAAGGCATTCAACTCTCTTTTCTATCTTTTTGTGAGTTGTTTTCATAACACCTTCTTCGAATGGGCTAACTAATCTGCATTCAATATTGCTGGTTTTGGAATGTCAATTTTGGTGTACTCCAACACTCCATTCTCATCAAGTACAATTTCCTTCCTTCCCTTCTAAGATATGCAATTCGAGGTTCCCTCCAGGGAATACTCCAATCTCAATCCATTGAAAGACATTTTCCCGCGTGAAAGAAAGACTGCTTCACTAAACCTAAAAATCAAAATTTTTGAAGGAGAATACATATTGATTGGTTTTTGCTATGATTTTGAGATCTGGTACCATGTATAAATTAATAGAAATTTTTTACTACTGATGAATTGAAACTTAAGACAAGAGATTGCAAATTTCCTCTACAATTCTACGGAATGGAAATCACAATTTATAAACATCAAAACAACGAGAACACAATGATTTTAGAGGAGAATCTAACAGGGAAAACCCCCTCTCCTTATTTTCATTAATAAGATGATAATGATAAACGTAAATAATGTGTTGCTTCAATCCTAAAGCACACCTTGCACCGTAAACTTGTTCTCGTGCTGACTGTCCTGCTCTCACCAACACTTAGCCAAGTAAAGGCCCCAACTGCCTCCTGTTTCCTTACGTGATTCAAGAGAAATTAGGCTCCTAAATAATAAGGGAAATCCATATTTCCTTGCACAAGCCCCAAAGGATTGATCACTTGCCTCAATGCCAAGACTATACACTCAACTAGTATAAATTTTATAACTACAATGTGCCTTTTCCTCCACTCCATCTAGGAAATTTGAATTCCATGCATGTATGGGCTATTTTTAGTTGATTGACTAGTTTAACTGAGATATCACTGAGTTAAAAATAGTTCTACTACTCAATTGACCTTCAAATGACTTAATTAATTACTTGATCTCAGTTAACTGAGTTCAAATGAAAATAACTGAACTAGATTTCTAAATTTTAACAATCACTAGATGTAAAACTTTACTCCAAGCCTAGAACTAGAATTTATTAATCTACCTAGGGGACAAGGCCATCTAACACAAGTTAATTACAGTCCAAGTCATCCTGTTGATGTGGAAAATCAAATTACTCAATTTGACTAAGGAAAAATCCAAATTGAACCTTTCTTTCTACAATTTCTAACACATTGGTGAATTCTTGGAGTGAAGGAGGGGCATATCTTATGTCAATTATTCATCACATGCCTTCTTGGACATAGGAAAAATATATAGACCAAAAATTTATCATGAAATGGAGGCAAGCACAAGGAAGTCCAAGCTAGGAGGTCTTGGCCCTTCGCTTGGAGGAGTGGAAAAAAGTTCAATAAGGTACAAACTAAAGAAACAAGAAAGAGAAATCTTAGGTCTACAAGTGGGAAACTCAGTGAAAAGAGGATATATGATTTTGAATATGGGCATTACTAAAACAAAAATAAAATTAGGAATAGCTAAATGTAAGAGATACTTTCAAGCTTGCGATTGTAAAATTTTTATTCCAACCTATAGCCAATTTGTAAAATACTTAGCCAAGTCCATTATTGGATATTTGTGGTGTTGGGTGCTCACACAATACCAATAATCAAGGAGTGTGTTCACCATGCATCCCTCATTGATTTTTCAAGGTGACCACCCCCCGTCATCCATAACACATTCAACCACCCCATGCAAGGGTCTCAAATGAATTGTCTTAGCCCCATTAGGATCTCAAACTAAACAATACTTTGTGTTTATATACTTGGTTTTATCAAGTAATCTAGAATTATTGGAAAATTTTATTACAAAAGTATCCTGATTTATCCATAAACTTCCATGGGTATTCCACTAGAAAATTTCTCACAATAGATCTACTAAAATATATTAGAAAATCCAAAATCTACACTAGGAGGATTTAGTTATCCTTACATTATGGATATTTTAATTAATGTTTATTGAATATACATGAAAATTATAATTATTCATAAAATAGAGAAAATAAGATAAAAAAACTCATAAACCAAAAATTAAGACAATATATAACTTGGGAAACCCTTGTAGGAGAAACCTTAGCTAGAAGGTGAGGTTTCTCTACTCTCTTTCTCTGAACGGGAAGTGGAAGCACCTACAAAGGAGTGATTCCTATGGCCCATGGAATGATACAATTTACAAGACATCTCTATTTTATCTCTCCTTTTCCATTCTCAATTACTCTACTAATTTATGTAAGAAAATTCACCTGAATATAATGGAACCCCTTTTCCTCCTAGTAGCTCGATTATAATAACCCGATATCCTACTAGTGGTTTTTTACTCCAACACTTACCTAGAGTTCAAGTATGGAATCTTATAGAGTCTTATTGATCATGATCATGGCCTTACTTCCATGAATAATGGGGGTTGAAATGGCATTCCCCCGAATTGTGGTGATCAAAATAGGAAGGTCAACTTTTGAGTGGCATAACTTTTTCATATGAAATCTGATTGGAGCAACTCTTATGTCATTGGAAAGGTGTCTATGTGAATAATAGAACCAAAATGTGCTACTCTTAAGTGGTAAGTTTTTACCCCAAATAAATAACATTTTATGCTTCAAAATTCTTCCAGAAGGTGTGAGATCCCAATTCACCAAATTGGGACCCACTAGTAAAAATGGTCCTCTAAGTTGATTCCTCCACTTTTTCCACTCTAACAGTTTCATAAGGATGAAAATTAATATAAGGATCCAATATATATCAATCAACTAAAAGAGGAGTAGAATTTACTTGTTTTTCATAAAAATCTTTAATTATTTTCTTGAGCCACACAATATCCTTTATTACTTCTACAAATCCCTTGAATTCTTCCTTTGTTGTCGAATATGTTGGAACTAATTTCTTTTGTGTCATCTAGGGGGAAACTACTGGTTCAATACTCATGATATAGCCTATGGTCAACACTTCATTTTATTTTCCCCATTAAAACTTGAATCAAAATATCTAATTAAGATGAATCCATCCATCTTGGAAGACTTGAGTCTAAAGCCTTGAGTTCCCTTCAAGTATTTGAGAACTCTTTTGGTATAAAAATAATATGCTTCACAAGGGTTTTTCATAAACCCAAAAATAATCCCAACTACAAATGAAATATATATTCAAGTGGTGGTGAGGTAGGAGATATCATCCCCTGAACTATACTGAGGTATGTGATTTTGTTTATGTTTTGGGTTAGCTGACATGGTATACTTGCAGGAAGATCAAATATGACTAGTAGGATGGTAGACTACATCTCACAAGATTCTCCCTATATATCCAATGTAAAACATGTTGATAGTTACTCTCTTGATATAGTATACTTTTTGAGAAGTTTGAAGGAAGAAACAAGAAGTTGTAAAGCAGATAATGACAGAATCCCTCATGCATAGGAGAAACAAGAAGAGGTTAATGCATTTATCCTTCATAGTTTTCCAGACTTGTAAAGGCATGGACCGCTTAGGATCAGTTATGGGCATGAGGATAGGACTAATGGGGCATATGGCAGTAGGTATCATGTTGGGAATAAGTTGGACAGGAATGACACGATCAAAGATGGTAGGTTCTTGGACACATTGGATAAGAGAGGTAATAGGTTCTATTCTATTTTTAGTTCTAACAAGTATCATTGTCATCGTCATTATCATCCTTACAGGAGGATTGAAGGGAATATTTTCTAGATGAGTTCAAGAAAGCTAAGCTACCTACCTTTGATGGAGATTTGAAGAAGCTAGAAGATGCAAACACATGGTTACTTGGGATGAAGAAGTTCTTTGAGCTACATGATTACACAAAGAACACGAAGTCCTGAATAGCTACCTTCAGCCTCAAAGGGAAAGCAGCCATCTAGTGGGAAGATATGAAGTGGGTTAGAGACATCAAGACAAAAGTGTTGGATTGGCATGAATTCAATAGGCTTTTTAGGAAGAAATATTTGTCAGAGAGGTACTATGATAGTAAATCTAAGGAGTTCTATGAGATAAAGATGGGATCGAGGATAGATGAGGAGAATGTGACCAAGTTCCTATAATTGTTGAGGTATGTACTATATATTAAGGATGAGAAATCCAAAGTTCATAGATTTATTAGTGGATTACCATTAGCATTTAAAGATCAAATTGAACATGATGAGCCTTGGTCACTTGAAGAAGTCATTAGTAGGTTGAATCATTGTTACAATAAATCAAAGTGCAAGATAGAGTCTTAACAAGGTTGGAAAGGGAAAGACAAGACTAGAGGTAAATGGAAGCCAAAGTGAACAAGACCCTAGGATGCAGGTGAAAAAGAGAATGTTGTTCCTTACAAGAAGTTTAATGTAGTTGGACAGGGACATGGACCTCAACCTAGAGGGCAGTAGAATAAAGGTGATGGTAAGGGATAGCTGCAATGATGGGTATATGGCAAGGAGCATATCAAGAGAGATTTACCACAGTATCGGGATGGTACGCCTCATATTTATAGTGCATAGGAAGTGCAGGTAGTTGGGGATGTTGGGCAGAGAATTCCACGGATATATGTAGCATTGGATAACAAATAAGTAGATAACAAGGCATGTATTATTGAGATGGATAGTAAGCTTTATGATCAATTTGTTTCTATTTTCATTGACCCTGGATCTAATTATAGTTATCTTAATCATGACCTAGTGGATAAGTGTGGTTTGAATAAATATGTGTATGCATAATCTTAATTAGTGAAGTTGGATACAACTACAAAGAAAAGAGTTCATCAATGGGTAATATCTTGTGCATTTGAGTTAAATGGTATGCCTATATCAATGCACTTGAATGTACTTCCATTATGATCATATAGTATGATTTGGGTATGCATTAGTTATATCTTCATAGGCCCAAGGTGGATTGTTATGATAAGGCCATTGAATGCTTGGATGACAATGGAGAATAGAGAATCTTGTAGGGTAAGAAGAAAGCTACATCAGTCAGAATGGTGACAACTATGCAAGAAAAGTGTAGTTGCAGAAAAGGGTGTGTATTATTTGTAGTGAATATTTCTAGTGACAAAGGTGATGATGTTGAGGATGCAGAGGTATTGAGCAGGTACCCAGTTTTACAACAGTTTTGGGATGTATTTCCTACAAATATTTCAGGGTTACTGCTTCACAGGGAAGTGGAATTTTCCATTGAGTTGGTACCAAGGGAAACAATAGCATCAAAGGAACCATACAGGATGAGCACACCAGGGTTGGTAGAATAGAAGTTATAATTCAAAGAAATTCTTGACAAAGGATACATTAAGCCAAGTGTATTTCCTTGGGGTACAACAATATTATTTGTAAAGAAGAAGGATGATACTCTTAGGTTATACATTGATTACAGGTAGTTGAACAAGGTAACCATCAATAATAGGTATCCATTGTCGAGGATTGATGACTTGTTTGACCAGTTAAAGGGATTAGAAGTGTTCTTGAATATTGACTTGAGATCTATATATCGTTAGTTACACGTTAAAGAAGAGTACATTTACAATATTGATTTTAGAACTAGGTATGGGCATGATGAGTTTGTTGAGGTTTCATTTTGTTTCACTAATTATCCAACTACTTTTCTGTGCTCGATGAATAATGTGTTACGTCCTTATCTGGACAAGTTTTTTATTATGTTGATTGATGATATATTGATATATTCTAAGAATGAGAAAGAGCATGCCGAAAAAGTAGCAGCAGTGTTGAGATTACTAAGAGAACATCAGTTGTATGCCAAGCTCAAAAAATGTAGTTTCTTTTGAGAAAAAGGTACAATATTACTTGGGGCATGTTGTTTCCAACGAAAACATAGTAGTGGATCAAGAAAATATAAGAGCTATCATGGAATGGGAAACTCCTAGGAATGTGGATGAGGTAAGGTACTTCATGGGGTTAGTAGTTTACTATAGGAGGTTCATCAGAAACTTATTAGACATCACATATCCTATTATATCATTGCAAATAAAATGTAATAAGTTTGAATGGATAGAGGAATGTGTAGCCAGTTTTGAGAAATTGAAGTAGTTGTTGACAAATGCTCCAGTTCTAAGAGTTGTGTATCTAGACCGAATTTGTGGTGTGTACAGATGCTTGCAAGAGAGGACTTGGTGGAGTCCTACTACAGGAGGGAGAAGTGGTATGTTACGAATCAAAGAAATTGAATGAGAACAATCAGAATTATCTTACACACAATCTTGAGTTGGTAGTGATCATCTGTGCATTGAATATGTGGAGGCACTAGCTTCTTGGCAGGAGATTTGTACTAATGAGTGATCGTAGTGGATTGAGATACTTATTTGAAAACTAAATCTAAATTCTAGGCAAGTTAGGTGGTTGGCCATGATCATTAAGTTTTATTTTGAGATTAGGTACAATAAGGGAAGGGAAAATCGGGTTGTTAATGCTCTTAGCAGAAGAATACAGGTAAATCACATTGCAACTATGAGTCCATATGGGACAAATCTACAGGTTCAAATCTTACAGGATGGAAAATAATTTGACAAGTATAGGGAGCTTGGGCACAGGTTATAACAGGGTACATGTGAATAGGATGTTGACTATCATCTTAAAGAATATGGTTTGATCATATTTAGGGATATGATCTATGTGTTGGACAATAGTGAGCTCAAGAAGCTTATCTTGAGGGAATTTCATACTAAAATATATTCAGGTCACCCAGGATATCATAAGATATTGATAGTGGTGAATAAGTTCTATTATTGGTTGATTTTTAAGAAGGAGGTGGCAGAGTTTTTGGTTGGATGCTTAGATTATCAATAGGTAAAAGCATAGTGTAAGAATCTAGGTGGTTCACTACAACCAATTTTGATTCCAGAATGGAAATGGGAGGTCAACTCCATGAAATTCATTACAGGTTTGCTAAGGACATCTAGAAAACATGATTCCATCATGGTTATGGTGGACAAGTTGACAAAGGTAGCACACTTCATTCCTATGAAATCTACTTATTCATCTAGTGATGTAGAATAGGTATTCATTAGAGATATAGTAAGGTTTCATGGTGTACCAAAGAAGATTGTATTAGACAGAGATACTAAGTTCATTTCTAGCTTCTGGAAAGATTTGTTTTCATGTTTGGATATAGAGTTGGCCTTCATTATATATTATCATCCCCAGACATATGGATAGATGGAGAGGGTCAACAATATTCTGGAGGACATGTTGAGGATGTATGTGATGCATCAACAGTGGAAGTGGGAAGAGTATCTTCCACAGGTAGACTTTTCTTATAACAATGGGTATCAGGAGGCATGGAGAATGAGACCATTTGAGGCACTTTATGGGGAGAGTTGTAATACTCCCATTAGTTGGAGTGATCAAGTGAACATGGTGCTAATAGGACCTAACATTCAAGAAGAGATGGAACAAGAAATGTAGGTTATCAAGAAGAACCTAAAGACAACACATGACAAAACATTATATAGATCAACATAGGTTGTTTAAGGAGTTTCATGTTGGGGAACATGTGTACTTGTGAATGAAGCCCAAGAGAGCTCCTTGAGGATCGAGTCATGTGAAAATTTGTAACCTCGGTATTGTGGGCCTTTCAAGATCCTTGAAAGGATTGGATCAGTCGCTTCCAGAATTGTACTACCTCTGACAATGAAAGTCCATGATGTTTTCAACGTTTCATTGCTGAAAATATATGTAAAGGATGTTGATCAGGTTATTGATTGGTTTGTATTATAGGTGGATTTAGAAGGATAATTCCAACCGGAACCTCAATGTATTTTGTAGAGAAAGATACTCATCCTTTGGAACCAAATAGTCAAGAAAGTTGAAGTGCAGTGGAGGCACTTTGGGCTTGATGAAGCTACATGGGAGATGGTTAATAGAATGTTGGCTATGTCACCTTCCTTGTCTTTTGGTTGAGGAAAAGAAATTTTGACATATGTATATATGCATATCTATGTAAATACTGCCATGAAATGTGTTATAAAACAACAATAAGATGTATGGGTGGCATTTTGTTGTGTTTGTCATGTTATTTTCCTTTTTAGGAGGTTATTCATTGTAAATATTGCATCGAGATAAATTATAAATGTCCATGAGAATAATGTTTCATTTTTCAGTGTTTCTGTTGGTTGTAGGTGTCATTGAACACTAAGAACGGTGTTCCCCTAAGGGGGATGGTTTTGTAACAACCCCAGATCATAAAATCAATGTAATAAAGTTAATAAAGGAAAAATAAGACCAAGGTCATGGGACACTTAGTCCAAGCTTAATGTTGGAAAATACATCATAGTGTAGGTGTTCATTTGGTTTATTTTAGCTAAATAAGTTGAAAAAGGAAATGGAAAAGTATTTGAAAAGGAAAGGGGCATTAATTGACATTTTATTTATGGAAATAAAATAAATTAGGAGAAAATGAAGGTGAAATGTCATAGGTTGCATGTGAGGATGAAAATGAAGGAAAACAAATGGAAATTGAAAAAATAGAGGCCGCATTGATAAGAAGGCTTATGAGGATCAGTTCACAACCTTTTCTCAGTTTAACCTTTTCTCAATTCATTTTTGGATCTCTCTTTATATTCTCTCTACTATCTCATACTCTCATACACTTAGAGTATTCTTATATCACTCTAGCATTGGAGGAAGGAAGATAAAGGAAGGAAAAGAAAGAAAAGGGAAGCAAAGATCAAACAAGGAATAACGAGATCAAGTGGCTATAATGGGATTACTTGCAGGTATATATTTGCATGTATGATTTCCTTGTTATATTTTGCATGCATGGTATATACATGTGCATATTGGGTTCTCTTATTGTCATTGGCATGGGCTTTTCCAGGTGTGACAGTGGTTTTCAACCTTTCCTTTCCATTTCTAGATAAGCATGGTGTGATGGGGTCTCCCTCACATGGTTGAGTTGGATTGTCAAATGGTTTCAAAACTCAGTGGGGTGGTATTATGAAAATCACAAGGCCTAGGAATAACTTGACCTATAATGTCAGGATAAATGGTAAAGTCTAGTTATGAAGACTCTCATTGCGTCTAGGAATCACTTGACCGATAATGGTGGGATACACAATTAATCCTAGAGGTGAATACCCACGTTGGGCCTAGGAATCCCTTGACCAGTAATGGTGGGATACACGATAAATCCTAGAGGTTGGAAATAAATAAATTCCTCACGGTTTAGGTGGAGAGATCTAGAGGCATCCATGCTTGTTTAGGGCCTAGTAATTCTTTTATCGAGATATGGTGGGATTATGGTAAAGCCTGGAGAGTATGTTTATGATTTGGGCCTACGAATCCCTTGGTGGGATACATGTTTAAGCCTAAGGAAGCCTTGATTAGTTGTATTGTGAGTCCCACATTCATGATTGGAATATGGCATGAGGGTGATTTGCCAAAAGAAATATTTGGTTCATCCCAATCAATGGTTAGGTGGTATGTGGAAGTCCTTCGCCTGGTTGGATTTTGTATATGTTAATAAGAACTCTTTCCCATTTGGTTTTATGTGTAAATATACTTGCTATTATGTGGCTTTAATGGTTGTTCTATTATTGTTATTCTATTGTTTATATGTTGATTATAAGAATGGTTAATGATAGAATTTGGTTATGGATATCATCATGTTTTTATTAGTAAATGAATTGATAATGAATGTATGACCTAATAGATGATAATGCAACTATTTTTAGAAGGCATCAGACCTTCTTGACAGATCTCAGATAAATATGACGTCCCTATGTTCAGATATGTTGTTATGACCTGTAGATTACATGTTCATGATGTGTTTGATAGAGTGTTTATCATGGCTAGGCATATTTAGGTTAGGTACTTGTTCAAGTTTTGTATTAGTAGCCTTGTTTCAATGTTATTTATCCTTTCTAGAAGTTTCATGAAGTTCTGGGTAGAGGCCTGAGTCCTGAACCTAAAAAAGTGGCTTAGAATCTGGGGTCAGTAGCACAAAACTACTTGAAAAAATTTTCAGTCGCATGGAGGCCTTGTTGTGGGAGCAACTAGAGGGTATATGTCACATGGAAAGCTTGTCATGGGATTACTAGGGGTTCAGTTTATTCAAGAAGAAATTTCTCTTAGGGTTTGGACACCTAGAGGGTTTGGTTGGCTCCTGAAGGTTTTGTAGCTCTTGAGGGAGGTCTTTAAAGTGCCGGTCACTCAACTTAGCTTCCTTAAGGTAATCTAGGATGTTGAATCACATTATAGTAACTCTTCATCACATGCTTACACCAGTTAGATTGGGTAAATTTTGGAGGGGGGTGTTACATTTTTTACACAATTATGATGGATGAACCACATGGTGAGGTATTTAGTCAAATAACGCGTTGCTCTAGTATTTGTTGCAACGACTTCTTCACCTCATTTTATTCTAGAGAAGACTACCTATACAACCCAATGTTTGCCAATAGAGAGTATGGAAACAATTTGATCTCATGCTTCACTTCCCTCTTAGGTGGTGTCCATTTAGAATCCTCTCATATTCCCATGTATTCCTATGAAAACTTTTCCAATTATTTCCTTTGTTCCTTATTGCACCCCTACAAGGATGATGTTTCTCTCATTTACTCGTTTATAGACTAATTTTGTTTTAAAATAGTAAAACATGCCTCTTGCTAGAATTGATCAGTTTCTTGGCTTGGTTGTCACTTACTAACTAAATTTTAGATTTTCCCTTGTGTGCATTGATGATGAAGGATTTTGCATCATTGATGACGTGATACCAGTTTGATTTTTTCTTGAAAATTTCATCTTGCATGGTCAAATAGGGACTCCAAAACAAAACTACACATTAAACAAGTGGAACTACACCCAATTTTACTTCATCAAGGAAATCAACACCCATAAACAAAATTATTTTACACTATTTCTTTACAGCATCTTTAATTATGCATCCTCATTGATATGGACTAGGATGATCTAAAACCTTTAATCTCAGTTTGTTGACTAGTTCTACTATAATTAGATTCACCTATAGTCATAAGTGAAATAGAGAATCATTTTTTTCTTCTTGAAATGTATCTTTATATGGAGGAGTTTGGTCATCTATCTCCTTCTCTTCCTATTTTTGATGGCTACTTAGATTAAGCCCCTTTTATATTGATGTGTAGAAAATATTCTTATCCATTTATAAGATACTTTTCACCTTATTGCTAGAATTTATGGCTATGAAATTTTTTATTCTTCATATCCTTCTTATGGTTATTCTAGTTGAGCTCTCAATGCAATTTCCAATGCTCCTCTATGTGACCATTAATGCTGCATTGGATCTAGTGGTTTCTAGAATATTTTCAATGGTGTGTTGTGGCTATGACCTTATTGTTTATTCCCTCATTCAACTTCTTCTTCCCTCCTTAGAAGCTTTCTATTGTTCGTTCTTGTTTGAACCACTTGATTTCCCTTTATTCTAGTTTATGTTTTCTAAGTATGTGTCCTATACATAAGCATCATTGACCATTCTAAGATTGAACATCATCACTTAGTTTCTTCATACGGCTATGTATAACCCCTAGATATTTGAGGTGTAGATCTAGGTTCATGGGAGATATACCCAACATTTTTTCCATCTTCTTGAATTCTATGGTCTACTCCTATAGACTATGCCCATGTTTTTTCATGAAGTAATGCCACAAACTTCACTATTTCTCTACATATCTAATAGGAAGAATTTGGACTTTATGATAGTTTTAAAATACTCCCACTTTATAACTGGAGCATCCCTCTATAGCCTAAGGGCTATCATGTGGCTTTCCCACCAATTTGAGTATGGTCCTCTACTTTCAAATGATAAAATGAAAATTTTCATTCCCCCTCTATATGGTGAACACTAAAATAAACCTCTAATTGTTGAAACTAATGAATGAATTTTAAAACATCCCTCTCATATTGATATGGATTAACATCCACCTTCGCTTCTATCTTCAAGAGAGATGACGAACGCTTCATGTACTCGCACTAGTACAAAATGGCTAATTAGTTACTAAAAAACAACTATTTTTTTATATAAATGACCATTTTTCAATTGGTGACCAGTAGTAGATAATTTATAGTATCTTATAGCATGATCAAATTTATTCATTTTTATCTTAGCCATTAATTGGTTGTCTCAATTTATCGTCTAGTAGTATAAGTTTGATAATTAATTTAGTCATTAATTGCCATAATTAATGGCCAAATATACAACAAAATATATTACTATATGATCATATGATAAAACCAATTAATGACCAAGAAATATGACCAAAATGTTGGTCATGTTATAAGACAATCTAAATTAGCTACTAATAGTTATATATATGCAAATTTTAGTCATCGTTCGAAACTAATTAATGAACAAAGAAATATGACTAAATTTTGGTCTTGTTATAAGATACTATAAATTAACTACAAATAGTTGTATACATGAAAAATATAGTCGTCATTTGTTATCACAAATTTATCATTTGTAGTAGTCATTTATCTTTTTTTTTTAGTTTACTATTATTTATATAAATGCCTAATTTAGTAGTTTATAGTCATTTTATTTACTTTAATTAATAATCATTATAAATGACTAATTTAGTGATATATTCATTTTATGTGTGTTTATGATTAATTAATATATACTACTAATTTAGTAGTTTTAAATTGATTTTATTTGTTCATTATTATTCAACATAAATTAATTAGTATGATTTTGCGACTAAATTAAAAAAAAATGTCATACAATATGCGTGTTCATATAATATGAAAATAGGAAGTTACATATATTAATTACAATACTAAACAATATCAAATACCACTATAAATAATTTCAACCATATAAATTATATTATATGAAATGTCAAGTATTATAATATGAGTTCCCAACTTAATATAGGTTGGACTATAATTTACACATGAACTATTGTTTGATTAGTTCAAAAAATTATCATTGTGTTGCCAAGGCATTGTAGGTGAATTCACCAACTCTGAATACTTGAGCCTCAGTCTCTATATGTGTGTCTCATATGAGATATTGTCTTTAAGAGTATCACTAGACTGATTATCTTCTCTCTCTCTCTCTTTCTACATTTGTCAGTCCAATGTTATTTTTTTCCTCTTTCTTCAATTCCTTCTTTGCACCATCAATACTAAGTTCCTCTTTTGAAATGAAAGAAGATATAGTACAAATTATAGGAGATGAAATATAAAGAACACTGGAATATAAACTAAATTAGACTATAAGGGATTTATACAACATTTACCTAAACATAAGCTATGTCACTGCAATTTTCCCCTAGAAAAGCAAGAAACTCGAAGCGGTTTTCTTCAATTGGGTAATAGTGGTCACTATGCAGCTAAATGACCTGTATAAACAAAAGAAAACAAATTTCAACATAGAAAAAGAACGCCTTGGGAACTTAATAACAATCATGTCAGCTAAGTTACATTTTAAAAATATTAATTTGTAGATAGCTTGTGAGAAAAAATGAAAAGAAAATGACAACAATAATGTATGACAACTAGCTAAAAAATTGCATCATAGAAGGAAAAAAATATCCTATGGTTACCCATACATGTGAGTGGGTAACATGCCCCAACATTCCATGATCCTTAGGATCCAAAGGAAGTAAACCTCCTACTAACATAATGATTGATTAGTTGCATCTTGGCCTTACCTCTCCTTTGTGAGTCCAAAAAATAAAATAAAAAAGTCCATCCTTAACTAGTTGTACTCCATCATATCATCTTTTCATGTTATCTTCACATACCTACCAAAAATGTCTGATATGCCAAACAAATGGCATTCTGGAATTGTTTCTAAAACTATGTCATTTACACCCCCTTCCAATGTATCTGACCAAATGTACCCACGTGATTTTCTTCTTTCATATTTGTTTACATCTTCAAAAATGTTTGTTTTAAAAACAAAAAGAACCCCACTATCTCTAACTCCTAATGTTCATACATATTTTCCATAAACCATAGGAATTAATACTCTCTTATGATCAACATTGTACAACAATGAAGCTACACAAAACTAACTATTCATATAAAACAAAAATTAATCTTTTGGTATAAAACAACTAATGAAGCTACACAATGAGGCTTAATTTATATTGGTATAATGAAGCTTAATTTCTATTAGTAACTACAAAAAACGTAAATGAAGGTATTAGTATAAAACAAAAAATAATAAACCTACACAAAACACTCAGTTAATTGGTATAAATTCCAAGCATAATGAGATAAGGAGCATTGCATCATTCTCGTACACACATAATTTATCTCTAACATATGTTAAGCTGCATAGAACAATAAATTTTGAATACTTAAGACATTGCAAATAGTCATGAGTATGATGTTACAAAAAATAAAGAATTCAACACTAAATCAATTCACAAAAACATCTCGCACTTATGTTCATAATGTCTAGTAAATCCTATAGTCTACCTTTTAGAACAACTCTATTAATGACAAGCTAGGATGGGAATTGATAATTCAAGCAATCTTAGTGACGACAAACACGTGTTTCCTTGAATTGTCATGAACATTGAAAATCATCTTAGTGCCATCCATAATAGCAAGTTTGCAGTGTACATAAGACCAGATCATTTAAGTCCCTGAGACACCTACACTTGAAAACATCTACCTTCAAACTGATTTTACATAAAATCACCTCCAGTCACCTGGATCATATTTTCGAGGGAACTCTTCATTAGGAAGGTTTTAATAATGTTATTGTAATAGTTCATAGTTAGAGATGGAACCACAATTTCTTAGCCAACACAATTCTCAGTGTTACGTTCCCTTGTTACTAAAATGGTTTCACTGCACTCTTTTCATAATTTGCATGCTACTCTTCTCAAATGTTGTGCTCTTGGTCAAAGTAATGTCATTGTGAGTTTTCCAACAAAAATGAAAAAGTATGAAATGAAATTTAGAAAAATGTCGGTTCCAAAAACATTCCTTGATGTCTTCCATTGGACATTTACATAGTCATAGGTAAAGACCAGAACATTGTACAAAAAAAGTGTAGATAAGTATCACAAATTATAAAGAACAGCTTTCATATGAACTTCAAAAATGATTTACAATTTCTCCAATTTGAGAATACAATGAAGGATACGCCACTATTACCTACATAGAATAAAAAATTTGAGGGGATAATAACAAGATAATTTTTTTTTTTCTAAAGAGACACCCAAAAACCGATATTTACATTCATTATGTCAGCTAGAAGGTTTCACCAACAATAGCCCATATATTTTTGACCTAATACCCCCATTAGCCAAACTGAATCTTACTAGCTTGTAGCATCTTCTCTGCTTTACCACAAGGTCATGTGCTATTAGACACATCAATATTGAAGATAATAAAGTTGCAATTTATGGAGCTAGATACTATCATCACATATAAAATATAATGCATAAAATCAAGAAGGTGGCTATTTGGGAAGGAGTCATTATCAGTTTGTCTACCCTGTCTAGGTATAACATCATATGAATACCCAAATAAGTGATAGTTTGGGTGTGGATTGTTCCATATTTCACCAACAACCTTCTTATGGTCTCCAGTACCACACCCAGGATACCTTCCAAACTTAGATCCTAAAATCTGCAACCATTTGATGGTAATTCATATAATGAATACGAGCTAACTGGAGGACAATATATACCTCCTTTCCCACTCCTATCTTCATAAACACCAATTCTCCTATGTCGATTCCAAGCTTCTGACTTTCCTATCCCCTAGTCCTTGTGAACTATGCTTGTCACATGTCCTTCCAAATGTTGGCACCTTTGTATATTGGGATGATAAAAAAAAAATGAAGCACGCTGACTGGGATCAACATCTCTATGACTAGGGCTAGCTATATACTTGTTCATGTCAGTAGAGGCACCCCTAGTACCTTGATGTGCTTCTTGAGTGACTTTATGATATATCTCTAAAATAATTTCTCCAGATAAATTTGAAAATGTAGAAACATAGTTCCATAGCCTCGTACCTATCCATGTAATAGACAAATATACTTTAAATTATTTATTATTATTTTTCTTTCAATTCTCACTCAGTGAAAAGAACCTAATGAGAACCAACATTTATTTCTTCTCTAGGCTTCACTAGAACAAAAAAATGTAAATGGATGTACTTTCCTAATGAAAAACTAATTAATTTATAGGAAATAATCACTTGAGTAATTACAATAATTTGTATTTTGTTTCAAGATGAGGTCAATTTTTTGTCCAAGAATCTACAAATATTTTTTCACTTTGTAAAGTATCTAAAAATACTTGAGTTTCAGTAAATCTTAAGTCACAAATTGTTATGGTTGGCCCACCAGACTTGATCAATAATGATATCTTTAATAAACTTATTAGAAATCATTCTGCTATTCCCGAGCCCATAAAAAACACACTAACTTGTTCTTTAGGAAGATCTACATTGGTTGTCTGCACCTCTATAATATTTTCAGAATGTGTAACTTATGATCAATGACATTAGAACACCATTCTCTCCACCTTTCTTCTTTTGTCTTATGGTCAATATTTTCCTTGTAGCTTTGATATTGAGGCTCTTCTAATTCATATATTTCACTTTCATCCTTCACTTTGGGCCAAACCTTAGGAAGTTTCTGATGGAATTCATTATTAGACATTGTCCACTGTTTTGGATTACTATAGATTGTTTTAGAGCACAATCCATCCCCTTCCTTGAATTCAACATTTATAGTTTTGGTGTCATCTCTTTCATGTCTAGAGCTTGCCTTGTCAATTGATTGAAATCTTGAAATTGGCTGGTCCTTCTCAGATTCAAATTCCCGCAACCAAAAATAATTTATATTGATAGATATATAGTAAATATAAAAATAACATAAGTTAAGGATGCAAACGATTATCATTTACAGTCTAGTTGAATAATTTACAAGACAAGAGAAGGGTAAAAGTGGAACAAAAAAACTCTCCATGCTTTACTATTTGCATGATATGCATTTGGGAAACTACAAATCAACCCCTAGTTTCTATTGTAAAAGCTTTTGATTGTGGAAATCGTTCCAAAATAATTTGAAACACTTCTTCCCATGTTAAGAACTTTTAAATTGACAAATAACGATGGAGCTATACTTGATAAAATAAATATTATATAATGACCCCATGATTAATATTTTATGTTGTAAACTTTGTTTGACTTTATTTAATTAATCACATGCAACTTTGCATTTATACGAGAGTTTTCCTAACCTATGTCCCTCACCCTGATACTCATGTTTATGAATTACTTTTCATACAATAAATAATTTATCAAATCTCTCCTTTGAATTTAGGCTTCTGTGATCCATAATGAATTAAGAAAAGTCTTACGATAGAAATCACATAAGATAAATTTTTGACCGACACGTTTAGAACAAAAAAATTCTCTTATGTTATTTCTATCGAAAGACTTTTCTTAAATCTCTCTCCTCTCTACATATTTCTTCAGTAGTGATATTTGTGTGTATTTTTAATATATTAATTGAAACATAGAGTGATAATATCTAAATGTTAAAGTTGAGATGAACTCCATAGTGAGTTCAAATTTCTTTGTATTTGTATTTCACACGTAAGAAGAAAAGAGCAAGACATAGTCCTCAACTTCTAGTTGAGTTTTCACAAGTTGGGTTACCTAAGCTATATCTTGTACAAATTATGTTAATGTTGTGGTGCTCATTGTTTATATCCTTTTTATTAAATGCTTAGTTTATTTCAATAATATAAGCACTATGATTGTGATATTAAGTTATCATAATAAGTAAACATTGTAAATAAAGATAATTTACAGAAATTTGTACAGATCTAGAGACCCATTAGATGAAGAGAAACAATAAAATTTTTGATCCAAAATAACAAGGAAGAAATAATTATAATAAGATGCATAGGATGATTACAATGTATACAATGTTGAAGGAGTTAGAAAAGGATTTCAATAAACATGAGGCCTCTATTATTAAAAGTCTTATTTTTGTCAATAATAATGGAGGGAGAAGATTCAATTTCTGAACATTTACTGAAATTAAAAGATATCCTTGACCAGCGGTTTGTCATAAGCAGAGAAGTATACAAATATGACTTAGCTACTTTAGAAATCCTAACTCCATCTTTTGAGAAATTTGTTAAAACACTCAATGTTACCGAAAATTATACTCACAAGTTGTGTAATCAATTGTTCCATAAAGATAGCTAGAAGAAGTTTAGAAGTGGCGATGGAGGATCCAAGTCTACATCTGCAGGAAACATCCAAGGCAAGGAGATGCAAGAAAGAGGAAAAGGAACAAGATGGATACTTACAATTAAACCAAGGGTCACAAATTTGAAACATTTTACTGCAGTAAATTTGGGCATACAAGAAAGATTGAAGGAAGAGGTTGTGGAATAAAAATCATGAGAAAAGTAAGTAACAGAAAAATAAATAAAAAATTGTAGGCTCATGGAGGAGAGCTCTAATACATCTGTGGCATCCAAAAAGAAAGTTTAGTCATCTAATGATTGGTATTTTGTTTCTTCTTAAGAATCAAAAAATATGACTAAGAAAAGTGATTAGTTCATTGAATTTGTTGTGGATAACACCCCGGGTTAAAAACAGTGTTGTTGGGTTGATGGTAGAGAGAGCTATCTTGAAGAATGTTCTCTACATTCAATTGTTGTTAAAATATTCCTTTGGTGAGTGAGATAACCAAGTATTATCAATATCTTGACATGATGATCATTGGATATTTGTGATTCTACATGATTAGCATTTGTGTATGGTACAAGGTACTTCTCTATTGTTTGTTGATTATTTGTCTAGGAATATGTTGGCCTAATTTCTAGAGAATTCAAATTCATTGTAAATATTTTATGTTTTTAAGGCAGAAATCAAAACGGAATCAGGTAAGAGTATCATGATTTTCCAAACAGATAATGAATAGAAGTATTCTCTAATAAGTTTTCTGATTTTCATAAGAAGGCATTCAACGTGTTTTCTACACTATATACTCCTCAATAGATCTCCTATTAAGGTGTCCAATCGCATGCTAGATTGTAGAGATGTAATTGAACGGGAATTGGATAAAATCAATACACATTACAGTGTACCTACTAAATAGGTACACTATAAACACAATGCAAAATTTCACACTAGAAGAGGCTCAGTTCAAGAGAAGTGACATATTGGTCATTTAAAAATAGTTTGATTATGTAGCTTATCTTCTAATTTCAAAAGAAGAAAATGAAATTATATCCCAAATGAAAAAAGTGTGTGTCGGTTATAGAGGCCAATCCAAATCTCACAATTTGTGAGATGGGGCAACTAACAAAGTGACTATTATTGGATACATCATTGTAGATAAAATTTCAAGTACTTTCTAGCCTAAAATCTGTCAATAGTGGTAATTTTAAGGGTATAAATTTAGGAAATAAGTTGTAGGACCAAGCAATCATCAACAATTTGTGTGCATGATAAGTAGAGCATTAAGGAGGATGAAAATGGTTTGAAACAAGTAGAATGTAGCATTGATTTGAAGACAAAGAAACAAACAGAAGGCAAAAGTGGTGCGACAACACTTTGGAGGATAGTAGGGTTTGAGGTATGTTAGCACCTAAATCTGCCTTATGCTAAAGGAAGGCAAAATTCAGGGTAACCAAAAACCATCCTCAGTCTGGTAGCTAGCCCTACCAGAACAGGAGAGAACTCTCTCCAGGTCACACTCAGTGGATAAATAAACGATATGGTCTGAGATGACTTACAGTGAAATATTGATTTTAGGCTAGTAAATAGATGTGGAAACAAGAGGCAATTTTTTTATAAACGACTGAGTTTCTGGGATATATGGGACCAACGAATAGTATGAGCAGAGAATTTAACATAAAAGGCACAGATTACTTCGTGAGGAAAGACAGGCAGAAAGTCTAGCAATTAAATTTGAAATAATGCGGAATGGAAAGATTGTTTAGGAGGGTGAAAAGGGCATGAACACATGAATCCTTTTGAATAGAAGAAGGACACATAACGTGAAAATTTCCCACAGGCAGAGATATAAACATGAATTCTACCTTATCTAACTTAGAAAATTTCACTGGAAATGAATATGAGTGTACTGTGAAACATAACGAAATACATATGAAACATAAAGAGAATACATTTGCTACACTCACACCACATGAATCTCATGAACCAGAGTCGTTGCCTTTCATTAATTCTCTGTCAAAATATACAATGAAGAACTGAGTTTCTCTCCCACAGTCTCCCAGAAATTACAACCAACCCTTTGCAAATGGTTTGCATACAATAAATAGACTATGCCATGGGGAAATAGAATGACCAAGAGATGGGGAGTTTTGCAAATGATTACAAACTAGAAATGGAAAGCCAACCATTAGTTACAGGTGCAGCATTACAAAAATGACAAATGGATTAGGTGACCACTCGCCTTCCTTTGCCACTTGGATAGAAGCCAAACTCTTTAAAATTTGCCTTAGTTGCCGAAAAAGGTGTAGTGTAAATGAGCGGGCCCACTTGGATAAAGTCGCGAATCGAAATGTCGCGAAGTGGAAGTGATTTTGGCCTTTTTGTCTATATGCACGGCGCCCAAATCTATATGCGCCACACCACTTTGGAGGTGATTTTTAGGTACCTGCAGGAGTCCAAATTCTACCCAAGTGTGCTTGTTGGAAAGCCTGGCCTGTCTACTTTCAACCCAACAAGAATTTCGGAATTTGGTGCTCATTTTCCCCTCCAAAACTTCATTCTCCCAAGATTGCTTACTGTGTGTCAAAATAGGGGCAGAGACGTCATTGTTTGAGTTTCTTTAACCTCCTGGGGACCCAAACCATGCCCAAATTTCTTGTCCATGCACCAGCAAGCATGACTTTTCATGCCGAATCCAAAAATACAAGCCATTTGTGATTTGGAGCTCCCAATCCTAAGCGTCGCGCCAATGGCACGGCGCACAGGGAGAAAAACATTGTGTTGTGCCCAAAAATTTGTCATGTCACCAAAATTGCCCCAAATTTTTTAAAATTTGAGCTAGAGATCCTCTATGAGGTGCTATGCTAGGCCATAGAGGCTTCAACCAATATTCACAGCCGATCTTGCTCTTTTTGCCTCCTTTGCCTCTTTGTCGCTTTGCTCAATTTTGCCTTCAAACTCCTTATCCGAGCCTTTAAACTCATCTTCCATGCCCTGTAGTGATAAACCATCCACCTCAATATGGTTTTGTCCTTGTCAGCCTTCTCTAGCAGTCTCTCAAGGTGGATGTTGATACACTCGAGCCAAGACTCTCGGTCATTGTTAATCTCTTGCTCTAAGGGAGTGAGCTCAATCCTCCTATGTTGGGTAGCTTGGCAATTCTCACAGATGTTTTGCAGCTCCATGATCTCATGCTCATCCTCAAGCTATTTGTTCCTCTGCTCCAAATACCTGATAAGCCATTTAGCCCTCTCCAAATTGAGAGACAAGGCTTAGATCTCCGTTTGCTACTCTTGGATAGTCCTCCTAAGCTTGGCACTCTCCACATCTATATCATCATCATGAATGAGGATGAAGTCGGCCTCTTGTCCACCTGATGGCCCCTCATCATGCATGGGCTTCTTTCCCTTGTCCTGTACCTGTGTTTCCGATGTCGGAAGCGAGGCCCCTTCCACTCAGGGTGGAGATAACACCCTCTTTGCTGCTGCAAACAAATGTCTACTGCCTCTCTGATAGGTGATGAATACTAGCATAATAGTGGTCTCATGGTTCTCATACTGATGAGAAGGACCACCTATCTCCTGTTCAACCTCTGATAATACTTATGGAATGCTGAAGAGGTCACGGGAGATGAAGTCATCCCAACTAATGCCCTACAATCCCAACTGATGATCCACCAAAATCTTAATAAGAGCAAAGTGTTAAACATTGTTAAGTTGCTGCTGAGGGGTTTTGTGCTACATGAAGGTGTTCATCCTCTCTATGTTCCTGCAAATGAAATATGGGATGTTCATCATCTGTACCCTGGTAAAGTGCATGAGCAACCTGAAGTGATAGGCATATAAATGAGAGAACCTCCCCTCACAGTTGAAATATTTCATGATCAATTTCATGAGTGGAGCATATTCATCTTTCAAATATCTGAATGGAAAGACTCTTTGGAGCTACCTCAAGAAATTGGCCTTAATGTAAGGCTCATAATGCTGTCGATCCACCTTTTGTTTCTTGTGTCATGGTTCTCCAACATTCGGTATGCCAGTTGCTAATGAGACAATTTCAGGTGTCAATGTGAAGGTGACCCCGGCCAAGATAGAGTGACCTCCATGTAAGTGAAGCACAAAAAGATGGGCCAACTCATGATGAACTTGAACATTAGCCACCCTTTGACAAAACTCAAAACATGATAGAGCTGGAAACATGACATAGCAAGAGGGCAGGCCTGCAGTTCTGTGAGGGTGGTTGGCTCATCCCTAACATGTTTGCCACTTTTGTGATGTCTCCTGGGAGCCTGTTCTTCTGAGGATGAATCACTTTGGGTTTCCATCTCATACTCTGATGAATGCTCATATGCCATGACTACTGTATGTGTAGTGTGCTTGGACTGCCCTTTGATGATGGTATGAAACTAGGTGTTGTTGTGATCTCTGCCACCAAGGGGAACAATGCAAAAAGTGAGTGTTAGGAAAGGGAATAATATGATGGGATTAGGGGTTATGGGGGAGGAATTTTCTTTAGGGACATGTAGGGGGTTTGGGGATTTTATAAGGTAGGGTTTTCGGGTTTTATAGTTGACAATGAGTGGAAGGGATAGGGACTAGGGGTTTAGTACTGTTTTAGGGTAGGGAAAATAGGGGAAAATGGGATAGGGGGATAGGGAAAAATGGAAAGAAGGGGACAAATGAAAGGGAGGAGGAGCCTTGGCATCAACACCACAAGTTTGCAACCCTAGAGCAATGGATTTGATGTTTTCAAGTGGTAGGGTTTAGGCATTTTTTTATTTCAATTATAAATGGCCATAACCATCATCCTATCCACAAAATTTTATGAGCAAGCCAAGATATAGACCCTACCTGGAAATTGGAAGGAATTCCAAATGATTTGTGGAAAATTTGGAACAATTTCGGGCCTTTGTGGGTGTACGCCGTGCAACAAACCCAGTGCGCCACGCTCTGTATGTGCATCACGCCCATGTTAAATTAACACTGTGGGGTAGCACTTTGTGTGCCACACTCTCTATGTGTGTCGCGCCCCTCTGTGTGTGCACCGCGCTCCTGAAAACGACTCCAAACTCACTCCAAATGTGTGCAAGTTCTCCCAATGACTTTACAATGCTTCTTTATAACCTTGATTTGCACAATGACTTTGTTACTTGTGGAAACTTGTATATAAAGGAATTTGGAGTCATGGGTTTAATTTTTTCTTCTTAAAAACCCACTTTGCTAATGTCTTGTTTTGGCACTTTTTCTCTGATTTAAAGGAACTTTGTATTTCACTTTTCCTTTTGAATTTCTAGCTAAAATGATGAAATTTTTGGCACTTTTTGTAGGGGTCGCATGACATGGCATTTGGCCAAGGAAACCATAACTGTTCTTGAAGAGATCAACTGGAAACTTTTTTGAAATTTATCCCAAATGACACACTGTTTGACTTTTCTTCAAAACAGAGTTTTGAAGAATAGTCGTAATCTGTCAACATGACGATGAAAATATTTGAATCACAACTTTGTAAGGGCCTCCCTCTAGTCTGCATGGCTTTATTGGACAAGGTTGAAGACCAAATTGACCAATCCCTATACCTAATGACTAAAAATGAATCTTGTCCATTAAAAGATCGAACATTAACTGTCATGGACTTTAGTGAACATTGACAAAAGACCTAAGCTAGCAAGTGCCAGACATGAGGGGAAATGACTAGCATGACCTTTTCCATCAGATTATGGCATGCCCCTAGCAGAATGCAGTTGAGTGAATGGAGCGAGACACCTAAAAATGAAATGCATAAAAATTTTTGGTCTCTGACGGAGGACTGACAAGACCGACTTTAACATTGGCTCCAATGGGGGATGGTAGCTGCTTGGAGGTGCCAAGAACAACAGATCTCTGGAAGAGATAGACAGTTCCTTCATCCATTGGGCTATGGAGTAATTATTTCAACAAACAACACAAGACTCTGACTCATTTATGAAACTTAAATGACCAATAAACTGACTCAAATTTGATATTGAAATGACTTGAAGACTAAGTTGACAAACTCAAACCAAACTAAAATAAAATGGTATTTACAGTGATAGTGGAAGCAACATCAATAACTCAGAAATGGTACTGCTTGAGCAGCCGACCATTGATTGGCCCTCCTGGACAATCTTCCCCGTTCATTTCCTTTAGAAAAAAAGTGTTCTGACCCCGATATGCTGCAATCTTGAAGGGACCTTTCCAGAGGTTCTCGAACTTACCATGCTTACCTTTTTCCTCATTCCTTGCATCCCACTTCAGCACCACATCATCCAACTGAAATTTATCCGCCTTTGCTTTTCTATCATACATTTTCTTAATCTTCTCCTGCAACTTGGATGTGTTCTGGAAGATTTCTTCTCTGGTCTGCTGCAAGTGGACCATTTGATTCAACCTTCTCTGCATAGGATCTTCTTCACTGCCAGCCTCCTGGAGAAGTTTGACTACCGGGGCTGCAAGAGAGGTAGGAAACACTATATCAACTCCATAAACAAGCTCAAAAGGTGACGTACCAATGGATTTCTTCTGACTGACCCGATCTGCCCAAAGTGCATTAACCAACCTCTTATGCCAGCTCTTCTTATTTATTTCCAACAGCTTCTTGATGATGTTGACCAATGATTTATTCGAAGACTTTGCCAATCCATTGCCTTGCGGATGATAGGTAGTTGAGTGACCCAAGATGATGTGATATTTATGACAAAACTCTACCATCCTTTTCAATTTGAAAGCTGTTGCGTTATCCGTGATCAACTTATTCGGGCAACCAAAGCGAGACAAAATGTTATTTTCAAGGAATGAAATAATTACCACATCTGTAGCTCGTCTGGTGGGAATTGCTTCGATCCATTTCATGAAATAATCTGTCGATGTGAGGATCCATCTATGCTGACTAGAAGAAGCGGGATGAATTTCACCAACGAAATCCAACCCCCATTGCTGAAAAGGAGCACTCACCTCAATGGACTTAAGTGGCAAAGGCTGTAACTTCTACCTTCCTTCAAAAATACGACACTTATGACAGCTCTTGACCATGTTATATACATCAGCAAACAATGTCGGCCAATAGTACCCCGCTCTCAAAATTTTATTTTTTGCTGATTTCCAAAAAAGGTGACCACCATAGTCTCCTTCGTGGAAGTCCTCCATGACCTTCTTTGCTTCCTTTTCCACCAAGCAATTTAATAGAACTTTGTTGAGCCTCAAACCTGCACTTCTTTACACATACTCTCAGCCTCCTTTTCCTATTCATTTCCTTCTTTTGCCACTCATTCCCTCCGTCAAATTGCTCAAATCATTGTATTTTAGGACTTTTTACATGGTTTGCTAATTATGCTAATGACTGTGTTGTTGGTTTAGAATTTTGGTTCAAAGTGTTGCGTTTCCGCAGCTCACACAGGGTTTCCGCAGCTGATCCCAGTTTCTGCAGCCAACCCCGGATTCCGCAGCTGTTTTATTAAATGATATGTTCCAGGTGTCCTCCGGGAAGAAGAGCCACATAGGCAAGTTCATGGAACCAAGGACATGGTGTGTGTCCTTCCATCTCACCCAAACCGGTCATAAAAACCCGTGGTCAACAAGGAGGAAACTACGGTCAACAGAAGTCATTGGCGGTGGCACGGCTCTGCGTGTTCTGTTTTAGAGCACGTGAAGAACAGGTGGCATCTTCCTCAGCCACGAAGACAGTGGGAAACATG